>PVJX010006125.1:0-80059 GCA_004027295.1 Dolichotis patagonum
AGGGGGGGAGGGCAGGGAAATGGAGCTGGACAAGGGCCATCCGGCTGTGCCTGTGTGTCAGGACCCACATAAGGTCACGGTGGCACCGGCACACTGGTGTGGAGCTGCATCTACTGGCATGCAACAGCAGACAGACAGAGCAGCTGGGAGCCTCCATCAGAGTCGAGGCCCTAAGTAGCCCCCATACCCCTTGGGATCCCTAAGCCTCGCCAACAGGAGCTAGCAGGCCAAAGTGTTGCTCTTAGTGTTTCCAACCCAGAGAAATCAGTAGGCACAAGTGTCATCTTGGAGCATAAAGTCTAGTCTGTGTCAGGAGCCACATGCTAAATGGTTTAGAGCCTTCCAAAAGGAAGCACTCTCCGCCTGTGGGCAGGCGCCCGAACAGCACTGGAGCCAACGCACTGGCTACTGGGCTGCTGAACATTTAGTCTTCTGGACTTTGAATGTCTGAGCAGCTGCCCAGAGCCTGTGTTGGGGGGCGATATGCGCTTCCCCTGAGGTACCAGCTAGAATGGCTGGGGAGGCACAGCAGGTGGCCAGCTGCCTGGCATCTCCATTTTGTCTCAGTATTCATTACTTTCCTGCTTAGCCAGTCATTCTCTTGAGATACCGTTGAAAAGTGAAATGTCCTAGCATGGCAAGAGACACCTGCTATGGTTTCAACAGATGGTTTGTACCTCAGTAGTTCTTGTGTTGGAAGGTTGGTCGCTGGTGTACTGTGGCACTGAAATGGGACCTCTAAGAAGCAGCACCAGGCAAGAGGGCTGGGCTCACAGTTACCCTGTGGAGGGATTAATGCAGGTCTACAGGCTGGGTCAGATCTCACAAGGATGGAGATTAGTTCCCTGGACAGCAGGTTGTTATAAGAGAGTGAGCCAGGCCCTTCCCACTCCCTGCTGCTTCCTGCCTCACCACATAATCTCGTGTGCAAGCACACACACACACACACACACGCACACACACACACACACACTGCCCTTTGCTATGCAATGATGCAACCAGGAGCCAAGCAGATGGAGCTCCCCCATCACCCTGTTTTGGGCTGTCAGCTTCCAAAACTGTGAGGTAAGCAAACCTCCTCAGTGCACTTCAAATACCTAGGTGCTTGTAACAGAGAGGCGAACTGGATTAAGATGAGTGTTAAGAAAGCCAACCACTTCTGTGAATTTTGAAAATGAAAAGAATGCGATCTGTTCTAAGCCAGGGGAGTAAGCCAGAAAAGAGAAATTGTAGACAAAATTTAAAATAATGGATTAACCACAACACAAATTTGGGGGAAAAAGTAATGAAAGGGATATATCATAGGAAGAACTCAAAAGGTGCATTTGCACCGAAGTTTTGCGAAGTTTTACTGTTTTTTTCAGCTCCGAGGTGGGAAAGAGCCAGGTCCCCAGTGTGGGTTCTGAGATTACACAACCAAGGAGTCTGCCTTCAGGCAGCAGGAAGGATATTGGTGTCCATTCCTCAACAACTGTGGGTATCCCTGCGCTCATGTTACCCATAAGCACATTATGGTAGCTCTCAGTGTCTACACAATTAGCGTTGCTTACAAGGTATTTTCTACTTCTGGCATGTGTCAATTTGGACAACTTTTAGTAGAATCACAGCACACAACTGCCCATGGAGAGAAATGAGACAGATACACAGATGGACACAGACCCAGAGCCAGCCCCCATTAGGACTTCAGAGCCGAAAGACAGACTGTGTGATTTCCAGAGTCACTGATGCATATCTGCTTATAGCTTTGCTCGGTGCCTTCCATTCTGAGCTCCTAAAAAGATACCCGGAGCCCTCGCCCCTGCTCGAGCTCTCTTTATTACCTGAACAGCACTTTGAGATTTAGGGCTTGACTCTGGCTGGCAGCACCAAAGCCAAAAAAACCCCCAGGGTAGAGGATAGTTTACAGATTCTGCCAGGATCTGGACGTTCAAGTCCTTTTGCAAGAATCTTCAAAGTAAACTCTACACTCTGTGGTCATGAAGAATGTTGGTGTCCTACTACTGCTTGCAATAATTATATCCTCACCTGAAAGACTGGACAACTCATAAAAGGCCAGGGACTTCATGGGCGCTGTCTTTCTTGCATAGTACTTTGCTAAGACCATGAGGACTGTGCACGAGATCATTGCTATCATGTGAAAGGAAAGAGGTTGGTGTTTCCTTCTGGGCTGATTTAGGAAATCTCTAGAAACTTGCCTTCCTGCTTTGTCATTCCTCATGCTGAAATCAAGATGAAAATTTGTTCACTACTAATGGAAGGTTACTCTACAATACTGGAGGTAAAAAGGGACAAGTCACTCTTCCAGGTGTGTGGAGTTATTACAGCTTTGCAGAAAAGATGCAGAGAGCTGCAGGGCTTTAGCACTGCCTGGAAGGCCCCTTATGCTGTCCGAGGGGCACTGGCTGGCAGCCTGGGGAGGAAACCATTTTTTTTACTGCCTCGGTGAGCGTGGCTGCCCACTCCTCCCTCTTTTCTTTCCCACGCACCTCCCATATTTAGCCTGCCCATTCTCTGTCATTTTCATTACCCAGATCTCTCTCTTTGCCTGATCTCACCAAAGTGTGGAGTAGTTTCCCATTTTTGCCTCCTCCTACACGCTCTGAAATAAGTGCACCAAATACCCTATTTGGGAGTGTGAAGAACATATTGTTTGCACCGGAAATAAGTTCCATTCAGATTGTCAGCGTAGGTTGTCAGTCCCAAGATGTAAGTATTTCAGTCCAGGGTGGATTTGGACTGAGGCCCTGCCAGCTCTGGTGTGACTCTGGGAGGCTTGGGTCATCTCATCCTTCTCCCTTGTGCTTCCTTCTGGCACCCGGATAACACTGTGTCCCTTCTTTGTACCCTAGAGCTCTGGACCCTGCCTTGGCCCATTGGCCCCATTTCTCTCTCCTGCACTGAACTTGCAGTTCCCAATTTTCTCACTCAGTTCCTGATGAATGAGTGCATGGTTCTCATCTTTGGAAGTTTTTCTCTGACCCCTAAAACTATCTTCCCTTGTAATTCAGTTTTGCTGATAGGTACTTGTCAGTCAATTATTAAAGCTAATTCCACTCCTGGGTAAATGAGTCATGGCTTTTGATCCCACAGTTCTAAATTAATTCCAGGCCTGGTCTTCACAAAGGCCCTGTGTCCTTGACAGTGGACATCACTAGCCCAGTGGCTTGTTGGTCTGGCCTCAGCTCTCCTTAACAGCCTAGAATCTACTGCCCTGATTGCCTCATTTGTAGGCTTGTGTCCCCATCACACCCATTGTAACTTTGGATTTGGGGTAGAAAATGTGCATTTTGTCATGTACTCATTGGCATTCCATATGTCCCAGCTTGAAGACTGGGTCTTGTGTCCTAGTTATTTTTTACCAATAGGGCAGACTACAAACAGCTCTGACATAAGGACCAAACCCTACCCACCTCTTGTTATGTGAGTGCCTGGCACATGAGATATCCCTGGAAAACATTTATGCATCATTCAGGTTAGTGGCTGGTTCTCCAGGAGAGAAACCTTGTGGGTCTTACAACCCCGGCCTTGCCAGGGACAGACTTTATGTCCAGTTCAGTGGTAAGGAGAAATGACCAAATCAGGTAGTAAGGCAGTGGCTGTTTTCATTCATCCTGCACAATTTTGGCAGTTTTTTTGAATTTCTATTTATGTATTTGTTTGTTTTTCAAATACAAGGGAACTTCTCTTTGACATTTATTGTGGTAAGTTGGTTGACCACAAGTCAGGAAAAAATTTTAAAATGCTGTGTTTATTTTTTTTCTCGTTGCCAAAGTCAAGGGCCGATCCGCTGGATCTGCAAGGCCAGCAGGGCAGGTGGTGTGCAAGGCTGCTCTGCCAGACGAGCCTCGAGCTGAGCTCCTGCTGTACCCATCTCTATATCCTGCAACTTGATTTCTCCATCTGTAAGATGTGGAAATGGTTACTTACTACCTCCAGTTATTATGGGGCTTAGTGCTACCGGTTAATACCATTTCTGTTGTTATTATGTAAATCTCAAGGCACATCACGATCATGCCCTCAAGGTGCTACCTAATGAAAATCAAGAAATCACTAATGCATTATTCATCACACCTTGACATGACTTTTCTATGACATTCAGCTGGAAGAGTTTCGATCTGTTCTTCATTTGCTATTCTGAGCTTAGAGTGCAGGGTAACTAGCTCATCAATTCAATGAGCTGATTTTTCTATTTAAAATGAGCATTTCGTTTGTGTGAAGGCCGTGGGTTCCTGCTTGTACTTGGTCTCTCAAGGTTAAGCAGTGAATTGACCAAGCGTTCTGGTGGGGTTGTGGTGGGGGTTCTCAAATCAGTTACGATTGCAGGATGCGTATATGACTTTCATCTGTTTGGAGACACGGTGGGAAGGTGAATTAAGCAAGATTTTCCAGTGAGCAACTGTAGAATTTTAATTAGCTTCAAGTCCATTTCTCTGCTGGAAATAGCAGATCTCTGAGCAGTTCTTCAATAGTACTACAGTAATTATAACAATTCTTCAAGGAATAATTTACAGGATGTATTTTTGTAAGCTTAGCAGAACAAGAAAATCCACATGCAGCTCTGAATATGGTGTATACCTGGAGCTGCCGTCAAATAGAGGGGTAGCACATTAGCAGCAGTAGCATCAATCGTTTGGTTCTACAATATGCTGTCTACGATGCGCTATGACAGTGTTGTATGACAGGTCTTTCTGCGATAGTAGAAATGTTCAGTACCTGTGCTGTCTATGTGGCCAGCAGCCACACGGGGGTATTGGGCACTTGAGATGTGGCTGGATGCTTTAAGAACTGAATTCTCAACTTTGCTTTATTTTAATTGTTTGAATAATTAAATATTATGGTTATACGTAGCTAGTGGTTACCATGTTGGAGAGCACAGCACTGAGATACTGACTGAGGCTCCCTTAAATAAGCAATCTGGGGCGTGTGTGGAGACATGAGGGAGCCCGAGTGTCCTGGAGGGAGCCCCGCAGCTCACACACCAGTGTTCAGTGGGAGCTGAGTTCTCTCATTTCTTTTCCTCTGACCATTGAAAGCAGCAAATTAGAGAGACAGGTACAATGGCAGCAAAACAAAATGAAACAATTTACAAGCGGACCAGGATTCAAAAAGAAAAAGTAGCATGGGATTCGGGAGCATATGGTCAAGGAGCCTTTATCCCTCAGAAGCACTGGACTTGCTTTATGTGTAGACCCAGGATGTCCTCCGAAGACTCGTACGTTTAGAGGCGGGACTTTTGGAAAGGGATTAGACCATGTGGGTGCTGTACTCCTCGGTACATTTATCCACTCATTAATCCATAGCAAATGTGCTTTGCGAGCTGGGACCTGGTTGAAGAAGTAGGTCACTGAGTGGTGGCCTGAAAGGGTGTATCTCCCCTGGTCCTCACTTCCCTGTCTATTTCCCGACCACCATAATGTGAGCAGCTTCCCTTGGCCAGACCCTTCTCCCCGCCCCTTCCTGCTGGGGAGCCAGCGGACTCTGGGCTGAATCTTCCAACAGCTTTGAACCCAAATAAACCACTTGTCCTTTAAATTGTGAGTGGCAGGTATTTTGTCCCAGCAGCAAGCAAGCAAGTGACTAAGAAAACTTAATGTCTCGGACCATCAATAAAATGTTAAGAGTTCAAGGACATGTGCTTAGGAGGACCTAGAGAGAGAAAATAAACAAGCGACGTCCAAACCTTGGTCCAATGAAAGTGACAAAAATATGAACAATTTTGGCACACAAGTAAGTGATTTGGGGTAACCTGGTGAGTCCAGTAGGTCCTGTCTCATCCCCAGAAGAAATCATTCTTGAGATTAAATGTCACATAACTGCCATTGCCATAGGATCTACCTGAGGTGGCCTCTTCTACTATTCCTGCTTCAGTTTTAATTACTTATCTTGACCATTTCTAGCTCTGTACATCTTCCTTCTGTTTCCTGATGGTGCTATGATTCCCTCTACAGAACTTCTGTCTGGAAGGATTCTTCCACCTACCTCCTTTCCTCTCCCCGACCTAGCTCCGGGGAACTCTCAGATTCCAGCTCCTTGGAGAACTGACCAACTTTGCCATCTGTTTCTTTTGCATCCTTCTCTAGTCATTTGTCCACATGAATTCCTTCCTCTTTGGCACCTACTTGAAAATACATCTTCATCAATGAGATTTTATGACTTATTTATCAATATACTCCAAGCAAGCAGAGACTGTGCTTGTCTTTATTCGTTCACTTTTGTAACCCCCATGCCTAGATTATGCTAAAAAATGCTAAGTGAAAAATAAAACGAATGGATTCTAGGTTATGTGTTAAGATCTTCAGTAGAACTAGTGTTCTCACAGTCGAACACCTTCACATCTTTTGAAAAAATCTCTTTCTTCTCTGGGATGATTCATATTCTTGTTAAGTGTCATTGCAGAGCTCTTACTGTCCAATAACTCATTGTCATGAAAACTTCAACTTTAAAATTCCACCCACTTCTCTCTTCTTTGCTCCACTTAACCACATTGGCTCAAAAAACTTCCTGTTTCCCTTTACCCCTCGGGGCTCATGTTGGCAAGCTGAACTGCATTTGTGATTCTCTCCTTGGCAATGTAATTTTCTTCATGATCTTGCTGTTTCCTTCCCTGGAACTTCCTGAGAGGCCTAGAGCTCCTCACTGACTTGCTTTCTGCCACAACAGCGGAGTTCTCTTTTGAGATCTATGGTGCGTTCTCCATGGAGTTTCTTTATGTGATTTCTACTATAGTCTTCTAAATTTTCAGTCTTTGTGCTTATTTTTCCTCTGCTAAAGAAAAGTCTTTGAAAGTGGGAAAATGATACCTAAACTTACTCCCAGCTCTTCTCACTACCCACAATTTAAAGCATAAACATCATTACAAAAGAAAGATCTTGATCCATCATTGCCAAGACCTTCAGAGGATTCACATTTTCTGTGTCCTTCCGTTTTTTTTTTTTTTTACTGACAAAACTAGGAGTAAAAAACTCCCCTAAGTGTATTCATTTCCTTCTCCATACCCCACCAGATTGTGATGCCTCAGGCCTTGCCTCCTTTCTGGGGAATGAGTTTCTTCAGTGGTTAAATGGCTGTCTCATTTGAATAGACCCTATTTAGTAATGAAGTTAATATAATCACAATTCTCTTTAGCAAGTGTTTCTTTCTTTTTTTTTTTTTTTTTTGTACCAGGGATCGAACTCAGGACCTTGCGCCTTCCAGGCAGGTGCTCATGCCACTGAGCTAAATCCCCGGCTAGCAAGTGTTTCTTAAGCATTTACTGGGGAAAGAACAATGAATAAAATGAAAAAAAAAATCTTCATGGAGGAGGCATTTCTTAGAAAGAGATATATTATATATAGTATGATGAGCTGTGCCAGTGATGCTATATGATGATGCTTTGTATGATGAAAAAAATCTGCATTTATCCTAACATAGAGAAGAGTTCATGGTTCTTGGTATAAAATATAACTTTGTTCTTTAAACATAAAGTCCTGTCATAATGCATTTACAGTTCTTCTTTTGTTCCATTTGATTTAAGGAAAGGAAAGACAATGCTCTCCTTCATTCTGGAGATGTTTGCGTGCTGACACACAGGTGCAGCGTCAGAGAACGTGACAAGCAACTTCCGATGTCCTGACTTCAGACACCAACTCCACTGAGCAGGTGCTCTGTCCTCTGAACCGCCTTTGGGGACTCAACTCACGCCCAGTTTCCTGTGGCCCTTGGAAGTGGGGCCCTAGTAATTCTTCTATTTCTGGGGTGAGAACACTTCACTTGGCAGCTGCCTCTCGACAACTTTGAAATGTATGCACAGTGTTGTTAACTACAGTCTGAAGGTTGTACAGCAGATCCTTGGGACTTACTCCTCTTGCATAACTGAAACTTTATACTGATTAAATAGCTCTCTATTTTCCCTTCCCCCCAATCCCTGGCAACCACCATTCCACTCTCTTTTCCCTGAGCTTAGCTAGACCACTAGCTGTGGAATCGATGCAGTGGAATTATGCGGTTGTTTGTCTTTCTGAGACTGGATTGGTGTTGACTGCTTTTCTAGGCTGCATCATGCTCCGTTACAGGCATGGCCTGATTTTCAGTACTCCTTTATCTCCTCAAGGACTCCAGGATCCTTTTCATGTCTTGCCTACTGTGCAGAGGACACTTTGAGATCTTTATTTCAATTTTTTGAATGTGTACTCAAAAGTAGAAAAATTTTACAGTAGTGTATTTTTTGAATGTGTACTAAAACATACTTGTTCCTCAAAAAATTATGAATAGAACTATCATATGATCATAAGCTGGTTATTCTTTTATATACAGCAAGCTATAATATTTTAAAGTATATCGTAAGAAGATAAAAACCAATAACTTAAATTCATCACTTACATTTAGAAGGAACTTCAAATGTTATATGCGCATTTTATAGATGAGGATTTACACACACATGTGTGCGCACACACACATTTATACCTCCAGTTGTTTTCCTCCCTTTCTTTGCTGTTACTATCGTAACCTACTGACAATAACTATGTAATCAGCTTTTCAGTTCAGCTTAGTCAGTCTCTTCTGCCCATTGTCTATATGCCAAGCACCTCACAGAGTCCTCAGGGAAGGTCCAACAGTGGTGCAGTTTCAGTTCTCAAGGAGCTTTTGACATAACCTCGGAGTCACAGGTCCAAGTGAGGCTGATGAGTGCAGTAAAGGTGCAGAGAGCATCTTGGGAACAGGCCCAAGGAAGCTTCTGCAGTTCTGACTGGACCTTGCTCAGGCAGGGTGGGAGGGAAAGGTGGAGGGCGGGAGGAACTGAGAAGGTGGTGCACAGAGGCCTGGGGGCATATGGGCACTCAGGAGCACGAAAATGCTGCCCAGGTCCCGGGATAAAAACTCGCAGGGCCTACAAGGACGGCAGCGGGGAAGCAACGGCATCACAGCTTTACCTGCCCTGTCTACGGGCTTGAGCCTATGCACTCACAGACTGCTGAGTGGAGGAGTGAACTTCATCAGACCCCTGCTTTATGCCTAGACTCGGGAGAGAGAAGTGAGCAGGTTGGCTGGAAAATGGCAGCTCGGCTATGTTATTCACAGGTTACCCGGGATAACATAGTTAGCATGGCTTGACCTTGCTAAGGGCTCTGCATACATTAGGTCCCGAGACTGTCACAACTCTGCAGGCGAGGGCCTCGTATTTGTTTTATTTCTCAGATCATGAAACTGAAGCTGAGAGAGGTTAAGTCCTGAGCTGGCAAGAAGCACACTAGAGGACTGCCCAGATCACTTTTATCCCAAATTGTACTTGCAAAAGTGAGGTACTGTATTGCTGGCACCACTGATTTTTTTGAGAGGGATACAGATGGAGAGAGATGGAGATGAGTTTTTGACATCCCTATGACGGCTGGATTGGAAAGGATGACGAGGTGAGGGAAGGGCTTGACTGTGACAGCCCCGAGGGCTCCTCTCTGCCTGCTCTGCGGTTCAGTCTTCATCTGCAGTTTATGTGTGCTGAAACAATGCAATATAATTTGAATATTGGTTTAAGCAAATTCAGATTTAGGAAAGTACAGCTACTAAAAAGGAGTCACATAGCACTTTTCAAAGGCCAATGGCAGTGTTTTGGTGGATTTATTTTTGTCACTTGATATGCTGCTTGAGTGCTGACACTAATTGACATTATCATACTTGGTCCATGGAAGACACTGAAGGCTGATTTTACATGGTGTGTGTCAAGATCCAAACTTGAGACCATACTCATAGTGAAATAAATCAAACTCACACCGTATAGTCTCCCTAGTGTAAGAAATGGTAAGAGTACATTAGATAAAAATCCTCAATAAATAAAGTAAAGGATAAGAATCTGCTCAAAGGGGGAAAAATAATAACTCAGGGAAAAGGAGGAAAAAGAAAAAGGAAGGGAAAAGAAAAAATATCTAAAATTGTATAAACACACAGGATAGCTAAGATGATTGTGCTACAAATACTATAAATTCATGGAACAAAACAGTTAACATTCATAGGATTGGAACAACTCTGCATGTTAGTGTATGGTGAACTGAGGAACACTTGAAGATCACTATGTAAAATAACAGCCCTAGTTATGCTCCTACCACCTTGTTTTAAGGCTTACATCGTCATTGTTTTGAGCTCTTTGTTATTGTTATTTATTTGTCTTTTTTGTTTCATGTTTTTGTAGTAATCTGTTATGTTTTGTTTTGTTTTGTTTTCCCCTCTAATACAGAAAGGATAGGTATACATGTAGAGACTCATGCATGCGTAGAACTTCTCCTAAACAGTTTATGCAAATCGATTATATAATGCATGATGAAGTCAACAGCTACTTTGAAGAAAAAGAGACACTAAGGTACCCAGTGCTGATTCCGTATCGTTATGCTGTGAAATCCAGTAATGCTATTATTCTTTGTTCAGAGTGATTTTAGTCTGTTTTGTTTTGTTTAATTTCAGCATACATGAAGGTATAGATAGCTATTTTGAAGAGAATGAGAGACATTATGACGGCCATTGTTGGCTTCCCTATCGTCTGGTTTTGAAGACCTAAAATTTCTTCATCATCCTGTTCTGATCAGCTAATACTATTTTGTTTCATATAAATTCATTGTGTATGTGAAGATATGGACAACTATTTGGAAGAAAAGGAGACATTATGGTAGCCAATGATGATCTCCTGTTGTCTTGCTTTGAAATCTGGGTCACTTACATTGTTTTCTTCTGATCTGCTTATTCTGCTTTGTTGTGTTTAGTTTTACCCTCTTTAAAATAAAAAAAAAGATCCAAATGGTGCTTTGCCCTCTTCTATCCTGAACTGGCCCATGACCAGCAGTGTCGTCACCTTGTTTGCTATTTAAAGCATGTATTTCCTAGGGGCACTGAGTTAGAAAAAACACGTCACTCTCTTTGGGACAAGATGTCCTCTGGTACTAAGACCTCAACCAGTGCTTCTGTTCCAGAACAACTGCAGAACAATAGAACCACGATTGCACAAAGTGCTCTAGACACCAGCTGTCCCATCAAGCGTTAAGCTGCTTCCCTACAGGGAAGGGCGCGACAGGAAGAGGCGAGCACATGACCTCCGGACCTTTGTAGCCGTGAAACCTACAGAAGTCCTGACGGCTTGGTGACCACAGTAATTCTTGGAGCTTCACTGCCTTGCAAAGCATGTGCCTAAGGTTTCTCAGTCCTGTCCCTGGTGGGTCTGCATTGCTGCTCTTCTGTCACACGCACGTGTGGTGCCCATGGTGGTCCTGAGGCTTAGGGTTAAGATAAAAAGGATAATTGTTTGTACCCTCACAGGGGACTGTCAGTGGTGCTTCGTGGGTTTACCCCGTACTTGACAGGTGACCAAGCGTAACAATCAGTGATTACATGAAGTCAGAAAACACAACACCCTGTCCCATTCATATATATATAGTTTCATTTTTATATCCAAAGTAAAAGTTAATTTTAGTACAAATTTTAAAAATGAGTAGACAGAGGTGTAGTGACACATGCCTGTAACCCCAGCACTCTTGAGAGGCTGAGGCAGGAGGATCATAAGTTCCAGCACAGTGTAGGCAACTTAGTAACTTAATGAAACTGTCTCAAACTAAAAGTTTCCATAAAAGAGATAGGGATGTAGCTCAGTGCCAAGGGTCTGAGTTCAATTCCCAGTACTGGAAAAATAGGAGTGAAGAGAAAGATAGTATCTTATTGTGTGCATTTGATGAAAAGATAGAATTAGGTCATATCACTTCTAATATATTTTTTGATTTTTACATCTCTTGGGTTTTTACTTTGAATTCTAGCATAGAATTTTGTGGAAGTTCTTAGTATTCTTCTGCATAAAATTGTCATTTTCCAGAACAAGAGAAACACATCATCCTAGGAAGCCCCAACATTTCCAAATGAAAAAAAAAAACAAACTCTTCTTCACTTTCAAATTGCCTAAAGGACCATCTCTTGAAAACTTTATTTATTTGTGTTTTGCCATACCACTTAATAGGACATGCACTCCATCCTGGAAAATGTCCTTTTTACCTAGGACGCTAGGCTCTGTTTTGTGACAAGGGTAGCATCGTATCCCAGGTAGCTGTCATAATGTGTGTGACAGCAGTGTCCATGTAGCTCTCAGCAGAGTCGTCTAGAGCTGAGATGGTGTGGGCAGGGTGTTTTGGCCTTGGGGAGATGAGTTTATCAGGGAGACCCCAGGCCCATGGCAGAGTTACAGAGCACGAGTGGAAGCTTGTAAAAGTCAGTGTCCACCCTCACTAAACTTTGTTTCTCACACGTGAGCATGCTGGTAGTGTCCACAGACAAAAAGGAATGTTGGAAACGGTCATTCTCTTGCTAGTTTTCCTGAAGTCAGCCACTTAATTCTCATCCAGAAGTCAAAATTCTCCAGCCTAAATAATAACTGCCTTCCTTGTAAATCATACTTTGGCCCACACATCCAGGGCTGAGAAAATTCCCAGTGAAGTAGAAGGTTCTCTTCCACATACTCAACATATGGAAAAGTGGCCATCACGTGCCGTGGGCAAGTTCCCACCAGTGTGTTCACGGGGAACATTCTGTGAATAGACTTTTCTGTCCTGAATCTGAGTGAGGCATAGCTCAATATTCCTGGCCCCAAACGCCCTGTGGCTCTGCAGTGTCACCGGGGACCCAACACCTGCTCTCACCCACAGAGTTTGCCCCAGGCTCCCACCCTCAGCTGTTTTGATGGATGTCACACCTGCGTTCACTGAGGTCCTTGCTTACCAAGGTCCCACAGTGGGAGTGACCATTGAGCTGGAAGAACAGAATCCACGCAGTGGGACCAAGAAGCCAATGTAACTCTAAAAGATGTCCGGGACCAGGACACCATCATTATAAACCCTCCAGGGAACAAGTCTGCACCCCGTCCATTAATTATTTTTCACTCAGGGCGTGGGCACAGGTGTCCGCCTCTCTTCCCACGGGGTAGGTGGACGGTGGAAAGGTAATACAATCCTTCTGTGGCTTTATCAGCTGGGGACAGGGAGGATGGGAATGTGGTACAGACTTGCTGATGTACGGACCAGCTGCCATGTGGTGAGCTACGGCGCTCTGCCCACACCGCAGTCCCACTGTTGATCCAAGAGAAGGACGGGGAGGTTCTTGGCCCAGGATTTGGAGATAACCATAATTTCCTGTGTGTGTTAGATGTATCTGCACGTTTATGTGCATGTGTTTTCTATGTATATTTAGTGGGAGAGCAAGAAAGTGTCATGTCTTGTATCTAGATGTCCCCACAGCCTCATACGCTCCCAGGTGGGAGTGTTGGGAGGTGACGGATCCGTGGGTGGATGGTACTGAATCGTGGGTGTGTGATACTGGATCAGTCCACTACTGGGTTTACAGCTGGATGTGATGTTGTGAGGTAAAGCCTGACGCAAAGAGGTGGGTCACAGGGTATGTGGTCTGGAAGGGGACAGACACTCAGATAGGCTCTTTCTCCTCAGCCATGCCCCTGTGCTGAGCCACCTGGCCCTTGAGCCGGCCAACTACGGACTGAAACCTCTGCTAACTGTGAATCAAATAAACCTCTCTTCCTTTAGCTTTTGAGCATTGGATATTTTTGTGCCAGCAATGAGAAAGTAACTAAGACAGAGAAGGAGAAAAAGGGGTAAGGAGGGAGAGAGAGAGAGAAAGAGAGAGAGAGAGAGGGAGAAAGAGAGAGAGAGAGAGAGAGATCTTATATTTCTAAACACTGCCATAGGTATTAAGATATAATGATTAACAAAATAGAGTGCTCACTCTCTTTGAGGTTATATAGTCCTAAAAGACTATAGATGAGCAGGAATTTATTTAAATAAAGATGGAATGTGACATGGTGTGATTAAGTCATAAAACATGTTTAAGGAGAAAAAGTCAAACAAAGAGAATAAAAACTAAATGGGACAAATGGCCAGCAAATACATGAGATGTTCCACATCATTAGTCACCGGGGACGTGCAATTCAAAATCACAGCGAGATACCACTTCACACCCACTAGGCTAGCTCTATTAAAAAAAAACCCAGAAAATAAGTATTGGCACAAGAATGTAAAGAAATTGAACACTCCTACATGGATGGTGGAAATATAAAACAGTGCAGCTGCTCTGGAAAACAGTTTGGCAGTCCCTCAAAAAGTTAAACATAGAATCACCATATGATCGAGCAACTCCACTCCTACAAATATGCCCTAAAGCATAGAAAATATATGCTCAAGTAAAACCTTGCACACCCATGTTTGTTGTAACATTGGTCACAATAGGTAACAAAGGTGGAAACAATCGAAACCCCCATCAGATGAATGGATGAACAGAACAGGATACACACGTGCTAGGAAACGCACGTAGCCAGAGGACATACGGCGTACTGACAGGTGCTACACCGCAGACGCACATTAAACACTCGCTAAGGAACATCGGCCGGATAGGAAAGGCCACATGATTTATGATCCCATACGATGTGGGGACATCCACAGAGAGAGAAAGCAGATTAGCGGTTTCCAGGAGCTGGGGCTACAGCAACGAGGAGCAGCTGCCTAATGGGGGTGGTTTCCATGTGAGGCGATGAAAATGCCCTCGGCCTAGATAGTAGTTATGGTTATGCAGCATTTGAATGTACTTAAATACCACTCAATTATCCACTTTAAATATGGTTAGGGTGGTAAATGGTACGTTATGTCTGTTTCACCACAGAGTTTAAAGAAAGCCAATGAGGGCGATCAGAGGATCAAGGAGGCTGGTGGCTGAGGTGAGATGTGGCCCTGAGCCAAGGGACAGGAGGCTTGCATGAGTGAGGCCAAGCCTGCAGGTGAGGAGAGGCGGTAAAGCCCATAGGCAACTCTCCTCAGGCAGGACTCCCTCTGCACCCCACTTTTCTCACCATAGTGCCTCCTGTCCCCAACCCTGTAGCTCTCTCTCTGCCCAGTGATCCTGGGTCTGCCTCCCAATAGGGCAAGTGCTACGGTGTTGTCCCTTAAACTTCTAGAACCTTCCACCTGTCCCTCAGTGCAGAACTGCTCCTTCTGGCCGTTTCCATGACCCATGACCTTTCTGGCCCCAGCCCAAGGACCACTGCTGCTTGGGCACAGTTTCTGTAAGCCTTGGCCTCAGACTAAAGGCTGGAGTGCTGAGGGAGGCTATGTCTCTGGGTACCACTGGGCAGTCACCTCCCTCTCGGCTTGTCTTCTCATGTGTAAAATGAGGGCTGTTGAGATAGCAGGCAAAGACTGAAGAAAACTCAGTGTGGTCCTTGGCACATAACGAGCTCCGGTGACCATGGTGTGCGGTCACTTCAGCCCTACTGACCATTGAAAGCCTGGAAGTTGGTGTAGCACGTTGTCCTACCTGGCAATGCTGAGCAATTGTTTCATGTGTATAGGTGGGACTCGAGGAGCACGACAGACATGGAAGTCGGTACTGACATTTTCTGACGCAGTCCTCCCTCAGCTCTGGTGACTGTCCTGCTGCACAGCATACCTTGAATAAAGTTGGACTAACAACTGGTTCATTGACTGATTGATTTGGTTCAAGCATTAAATAGGAATGAAGCTTTGTGCAAATGAAAACTTTAGGAATAATAACAGTCACTCAGAGAAAGAGTTCTAACTAACCGGTGGGTATCTGACTTAGCCTCACTAAGAGGCAAAGACAGATGTCAAAGTCAAGAATGTTTACAAACAGACAAACTTGCACAGCCAAGGGAGACCCAGGGGAGCCTCCCCCTCTGCAAGTGCACCCTTCTTTCCTTGCAGAAGATCACAGTTACTTCCGCTGATATTCAAAGCAAATGTTAACACATTTGAAAGTAGACTTCAGACAAACTTTTAAATCATCTGTGGCTGGAGAAAGGTATGAGTTTAAAAACTACGAAAATAGTAGAGGGAATTGCAGAATACAGATAAACAGACAGATAGACAGACAGAGTGGTGCACTCAACTGCTTAAAGAGAAGTCACAAAGGGAAGAGAACTGCTTTAGTTTATTCAGGCAGAGTAAGTGGTGCCACAGGGCACTGGGAACCACTCCTGGGGGAGCCCGTCATGTGTCCAGCCCAGAACCACCTCCACAGGCAGAGCTAAAGCCCACTGGACCTTGGGTCCTCAGTCCCACCTAACCTAGATGTGACCAGATGCCACGTGGCTGCCCCCGGGCTGCCCGATTCTGCAGGCCCCAGCCGTTCTGCACAGAGAAGTCCTCCTCAGCTTCCTCTTCCTGAAGCTCTTCACCCCTCCCTCAGAGAAGGAGGCACAAGCCCCGCTCACCAGGAAAGGGCCAGAAAGCGGTTAGTTCCTTCCAAAGTTCACTGGCTGTATATTCTTAGCCAGGTTTTCCACAGAACAATGAAGAAAGGGAAGAAAACATTTACCTGAGGAGATCCCCGATTTCTTGCTGAGAGGCTAAAGCACTGGATTTTCCAAATTGGATGCCTCTGTTGAGAGATTTTTACATCCAGAATCAGCCTCCAGAAGCAGCTCGAAGTGTGAGCTCTGAGCAAGGCTGTGTGTTATTTTAACCGCAAGGTTCCCCATCGGGGGGCGGGAGGAGAGATGGTAATAAGCCAGGCTGGCAGCGGAGGCGCCCATCCACCTCCAGGGATGGAGCTCTCAGGTCTGATGGAGGCGCTCAGGGAGATCTGCAGAGCCCTCCGAACTGACTTTTCCTAAATTCGAGGTTAAATATCCATGGAAAATTCCACTGGAGTAGGAGAAGACACCTATGGTCTTTTCTTAAAAAACAAAACAAAACAAAACAAAACAAAACAAAACAAAACAAAAAAACCCAGCCAGGTTGGTGTGCGCCGTCAGGCAGGGTCTGAGGAGAAACACAGGCTGAACAGGGCTGACTTGTCCTAAAGTCCTGGCTTGGAACAGGGGAAAGTTAAACCCACTGACCCATTCGATCCATGAAGAAGAGCCATTTAGCAAAAAATAACGAAGGTGCATGACCAAGTCAGAACGTTGATGTAAAAAACAAAGAAAAACAGAGTCATGAGAATGTATGGGAATTTGCAAGACAAGGAAATAGCTATTCTGGACGACGCAACCGAGGAATATGTATGTGTGAGTGTGTGCATGTGTGTGTTTGTGTGCATGCGTGTGCGTGTGTGTGTGTGTCCTCATCTCCCAGAGCTCCAGGCCCAGCTTGGACCAGTTGGAGACCTTCCTCGCTCTGGCAAGTGTAAGCGTCGCCTTTGGACTTGGAGGACAATGATTTATCATCCACAGAATCAGCACGACAAAGTGAGGCTGCTGAAATAGCCAAGGACCCTTTGCAGCCAGCCGCCTCTAGATGCCAAAGGGGTTTAACTCCACTTTTGGAAGCACTCAGCGGTGCTCCCAATAAGCAGGCTCATAATTCAATTTTATACAGAGCCTTTCATCTCGAAGGAGCTGGAGGTGCTTTTGCACCAAAACATAAATTATCATGTGCACAGTTGCCTCGGGGGTGAAGTACAGCTCCTGCCCAGCAGCTGCTGGCCGAGGAGTGGTCAGTGCAGAGCCACGGCGAGACAGCAGGGTGTGAGGCTGGCAGACTCAGGGGAGGAACGGTGTCCTGTCCTTCTTCCAGCCATGTTTTTCCACAGCGCACCGGAGGGACCACTCCATCCCACACCCATTTTGCTCCCTGTGTCCCCTCTGCCCTTCTCTGGTGGCCTCATCTCCCCAGCCCTGCCCCTTCACATACAGACTCAAATTGCCCACTAGGAAGCAGCTGACAAGTGTTGGCATCTAGTCCTGCAGAGCAAGGCTGGTGCTTGAGCCAGTTCACACCCGCTGCCTGTTTTTGTTGATAAAGTTTTACTGACACCCAGCCATTCTCACTTGACAGTTGTCCCCAGATCCCTGCAGATATCCCAATCCACAGATGGCCGAAGATCTTGCATAAATGCTGGCATATTTGCACACAGCCCACCAACTTCTTGTCTGCTTTAAATCCTCTCTAGGTGACACAGTACCCAGCACGGTGTAACGGATGTGACTTGCTGTTGCACTTCCGTTTAGGGAATGACATCGTGAGAGCAGTGCCTACGTGTTCAGTACAGACGCAGCTGGAAACTCGTTTTCAATCACAGTCAGTGGACCTGCAGACGCAGCACTGCGGTGTCCAGGACAACTGCAAGGACAAGCTCAGGGTCGCAGGCTGCTCTTGCGATGCAGCAGCAGAGCCGAAGGAGAGGGGCCAGAGTTGTGTGCACAACTGCTGAGGCCCAACCGCTGCTTCCTGTCTAGTCCTTTAGGGGACCTTGTGCGAGTCCTGCCTGGAGGGTTTGTTTTGTTTGTGGTACTGGGGATTGAGCCCAACGCCTCCTCACCGAGCTGCAGCCCTGACCCTTTTAAAATTCATTTCGAGACAGAGTCTTGCCAAGACACTAAGTTGCACAAACTTTGCTTCCAACTTGCAGTCCTCCTGCCTCAGCCTCCTAGTGCACCAAAATAATGAATCTGAGTCACCAAACTTGGTTTGTGCAGGGATTTTGGTTTGTGTGATTTTTTTTTAATGAGTGGAAGGAAGAGACAAGAGGTTCCCTTCTTAACCCCTAAAAATCATTCTATGGAAGAGACTCCTGCTCAGAACCCTAATCCCATATACAGTTCCTGAGTTTCCAAGCTCACCAGTCTTCCATCAGAGAAACTGTTTCACCCGGTGTTCTTGTCACTGCCCAGTCACACTGGTGCATTTTTTTCAATTTTGTCCCCAAGAATGCACCCAACTGGCCTCTCAAAGAGAAGCCATAGATACTTCCCGGGCCCCTCCTGCTCCTCCAAAGCCCTCTCTGGTCCTTCCTGGTCCTGCCCCAGGCTCTCACCACATTTTCTCCACTCCACTCCTGAAGTTCTTAACTACACCCCCGTTAATCTATTTATAGGACTTCTTTTCTTACCAGACTCCAGGGTTCCTCAGAGCAAGAACCACGTCTTGTTCATCTTTTTGTCCCCAGAATCCTATCCAGTGAAAGACATGGAGAGAGATGGTCTATTAATGGTGATTGCAGTAATAACTCCGCCTAATTCTACCAGAACATGATCCTAGAGGAGAGGCATGGAGGCTGTCTGCTGTTCCCTGGAGAGCGGATTCTTTTCATTTTATTTTATTAATGTATGCTTTCAATACAGAATAAAGATGTTTGTTTTGGAGAAATGGCACAGGCATACAGCATAGTATATCTTGATCACTGGCTTCCTGGTCCCCTTCCTCATTTCTAAGATACCGATTTCCTATTTTTTGCCATCTCTATTTTATTCATTGGTGTAATTTTATGTTAGGTTTCTCATGAGAGAGAAACCATGTGATGTTTAACTTTCTTCTTGTCTTATTTGGCTTTGCATGGTGGTCTGAAGCTCCATCTATTTGCCTGCAAATGACATGACTTTGTTCTTCTTTTTGGCTGAACAGTATTCCATTGAATATATAATTTTCTTCATCCATTCATCTGTTGACAGCCATCTAGGCTGTTTTAAGAGCTTAGCTATAAAACTAGAATTTTTAATGTCCTTCCCCAAAGATAAGCCTGGCTTCATCCTTCAAACCCTTTCCCCTAGATAAGGCTGATTTTACCCACTCATCTGTAGTTGCTGGGTGTTGGTTTGGGGGATTTTTTTTCCCCGCACACTGGGGACTGAACTGAGCTGTGTCTCCAAGCCTTTTTAAATGTTTTTTTATTCTGAGAGAGGATCTCACTAAATGTTAGCAGGCTTGGCTTGAACCTGTCTCAGTCACCCAGGCTGCCGAGATTACAGGAAGGCACCAAACACATTCCAGTGATAGTTATTTATCCAATTTTTAATTTTTGGAGAAATAATCTCCTTGCAGAAATATACACCAACCACAGTTAGAAAAAGAGACTCTTCCTGCAAAGGGAGCTGTTTGGGAACTTGGAAGAGCACAGGCGTGGTGGGAAGGAGGCTGCCTTATCTCCAAGTTTCACTCTAACTCTAAAGTTGGGTGATAATCGTGCCATCTGCTAGGATGCCTTCGAAAGATAACGCTGTTGTGTGGCTGAGAGATGCAGATTCCCCATCAGCCCTCGTCTGACGCAGGACCATCTGTCAGTGGAACCATCCCTCGAGTGATTTTTATGAAGGTCACAGGTGTAACACGCCTGGAAACGCGAAGTAGGGCACAAACACTGAGCAGTCACCACATACGTGGCCATGGGCATGCGGTCAACACTTGTCCACTCATAAACTCCAACTTGGCACACTGAGCCTTCCATCCCTGAGGTAGAAGCCAGAGCTCTCGTTTTCAACCTCTGCTGCAGCTGCAAGGAGCCAGATGCACCTCAACAGCTTTGAGCCAGTGGAAACCAGGCGTAGGCAGGGGAGGGGTCGATCCACTGCCCGGAAGACGGGTGATGTGTGGCGTAAGGCATCAGCTTCTTGAGGCAGTTGTGGGAAAGGCTGCCATGGTGCCTGTGCTGGGTCTGCTGGGTGAACCTGGGCCTGGGCCTGCCTCTGCGGCCACTGCCTACCTCCCCAGCCCACTGGGTCACGTGCGTGCTTCGTCTGGGAATGCAGTTCCCAAGTCTAACTCTGGGCTCTCCAAGACTCCGGGACCTACTAAGACCCTTTAATAAATCATTTTTAGCTCAAAATTATGAACAGAATGCTATGTTTTAGGTCTACAAGCCCCCCAGAGGCCCATGTGTTCAGAGGTGGGGCTTCCAGAAGATACTTGACTCCTAAGGTGTCTAACTTGGTCTAATTCCTTCGGTGGAGCACTCCACTGATAGATCACAGTCGATGACCGTATTAGAGGGTGAAAGAAGCAGGTGATGAGGCCTAGCTGGAAGGAAGCAGATCGTGGGGATGTAGACTTGGGGATTTTATCTTCTTCTTGGCCTCTTCTTCTCTGGCTGTTTCCTCTCCCTCTGCATCCTGGCCACCATGAAGTGAGCGGCTTTTCCCCTCAGCATTGTCTACCATGATGGGCCTGCCTCACCACAGGCCTAGAAGCAATGGAGTAGTCGGTAGATGGTGACTGCTGAAGCTGGAAGCCAAAATAAACATTTCTCCTCTGGTATTTTGTCATGGCAATGGGAAGCTGACTAGCACACAGGTCTGTTTGCCACTGTGGACATAGATGTGCCTGATATAGATATTTATCCCTTGATGGTCCTGAGGAGGACTTAGGCAGGAGCTCGGCCATGGTGCTGCTCCTCCACCCTCCAAAAAGCACTTCAAATAGAGCCTATGTCCATCCTTCTCAGCCTGTAGGGCTGAATCACCTCCTCTGTTCCCTCGGGGACAGGCCTCTGGACGCTGCTTCTGCCAGGGGACCATGATCTGTCCTCTGACCTGGGGATGCTAGTGACTTCCCACCATTGCCAACCCCCCGAGTGCCCCTCCACCCCGGCTTGGATGCTCGGCTCTCCCATCGCCTGTGGGACTGCTCTGGGAAATGTGCTCTGCTTTGGATACGTAGAGGGGTCCTCAGTTCCCAGCTGGCCCGAGTTCGGAAGGCTCTGGACTGAAGGACCCCTGCGTGCTCTTTGGCTGCTGGTGGACGGGGCTGCACACAGAGCCCGTGCTCTGTTAGATAGAATTCCCGTTCTTGCTTTGGACAGACTAGCTCTGCGGCGAGGGCTACAATGGGCCAAGTGTTAGCAAAGACTCTACGTAACTCTTCTGGCCTTTTCGGAGAACAAGAAACAGTGTTCAAAGACATTTGCTGAGGGAAAAGGCATGATTAGAAACAGCAGCTAAATCCTTTCCTCGTGGAGCAGAAGACCCCACGAGAGTGAAGCACGATAAGGCAAAGATGGGTTCAGACAGCAGAGAAATGCGCAGTGTGGAGGGAATCTGGAAACTGTGGCTCGGCTTCTGGGAAAAACAAATATGAACACTTTTTCCTCTTAACTCATAATGGGTGAAGTAAGGCTATCAATGGAGGGTATTCATTAGGACATTATTTATTAAATAAACCTAAGAAGCCAGCAGTCAGAAAATTACGATTTTCAATATGATGTTTTACTCCATGGAATGGTTTACAACAAGCAGCAGAGATAATTACAAAGGGATGAAGTAAGTTAGGAAATAGTTATAGCCACATTAAACAAATATAATGAGAAGAAGCAGATACTACATCTGTTCTGATCACAGCTCTCTGGAAACCACAGGTGCCTGTGGGTGAGCTGAGAGGGGGAGACAAATTGCCAGGGGCCGGGGTGGCGTGATCCCGGTGGGCTCTTCCGAGAATATCACCTTTGTTTTCGTGAGGATGTTTGTGCGGTAATAAATAGTATTTCCACCCTTTCCCTTTCTGGCGTAGGGTTGGGTGGTATTCAGTGAGACAGGGAAGAGGCAGGGCTTTGGCAGCCAACCAGCAAGACCTGCAAGACACTTACGGGCGATAATGTGCCGGAATGTGGAGGCCAGAATGTGCGTTAAGAAAAACAATAAGTAAGTCTAGAAACCTGACGGTGTGGGATCTGAGTGTGTGTTAGAACCTTTGTAGAAATAAGAATGCAGACAATTTAAGTTGGGGCCAAATACTCCATCACACCTCCTGGTTCTGTGCCTTGTGGACACCTCAGTGTATGGTGAAGCTCTTTTCTTGCCATATGCACAGATGAAGAAACTGAAGCTAAGGAAAGTTCAATGGGACGTTCCCTGTGCGCAGCAGAGCCGAATCTGAACTCGGGGCCCGAGGCTGGTGCTCTGGCTTCCCCATCACAGTTGCCTGTAAACAGCAGCGATGTTGGTGGTGGGCACCCGTGCACCCAGCGCCCCGACAGGGCTCCCCAGCTCCCTGAGGGCCTGCAGTTCCCTCCCTCCAGATAAGGCCGGCTCTGAAGCCAGCGTTCCTTCCTTACCTGCTGGGAGAGCTTCTGCCAGGGGCGGGGTGCAGACACAGTGTGCTTCCCTCCCAGGCCTGCTCGTGGACAGTGTCCAACTATCTTAGGAAAGATGGCACCAAGAAGGGGACTGTGCAAAGCTGAGGGGTGAGGAGTGAGGCGATAAAACCAAATTTTATTTTTAGACATACTGGAATCCAAATCCAGAGATCCTCTACCACTGAGTTTTCCAGCTCTTTTTAAATTTTGAGACAAAGTCTCACTAAGTTGCCAGGTGGAACTTGAATGTGATCCTCCTGCCTCAGCCTCCCTCAGTGCTGAGATTATGGCCGTGTGCCACCATGCCCTGAGAAGGAGTCAAGTTTTTTAACTGTGTATATAGGATTTCACACAGTGTCTACTACATGAAAAGTCAGGTATCTCTCTGTGGTAAGAGGCCCACTAGTAGTAAAAGTAGGAATAGCAGGAATTAATGAATAGGGTGGGGTTAAAAACCAGACCCATAGCGGCAGCCACCCCTGGGGGAGAACCAGCCAGCATTTCCTGAGATCTGCGCCACGTTGGAACTTAGGGCGCTGGGAAAGAAAGCAACCTGCTCGCCTCCCTGGTAGGCAGCCCCGAGCCTAACGGTGCCCAGCTGAGAATCAAACATCCCATCTCCCCTCATTAGCAAATGGGAGCCAGAGGGCTGAGCGTCTCTTGGGAGGTTGACCATATGCAATATAGCAAATAGGGGGATTTTCTTCTACCAGCTCTTTGAAGGCAAATATTGTTATCACTGTTTGCTTTGTTCTGATTATTTCTATTGCTCTATTCAATATTCTGTTTTTGATAAGTTCTAAAATGTTCTGCATTTATACCTGATTGAAAGAACAACTATGGTGAAGATAACGAGATATACTATGGCACCTATTATTGTTATCCTGGTAACCTGTTGTGACGTTCTGTACCAATTTCACTGCACTGTCTCAATTGGCTTTGTTCTGTCTTGTTCTGTTGTATTTCACTACCTTCAAAGTAATAAAAAAATTTTTAAAAACCCAGACCCATGACAACCCATGAGAAAACTTCCTTCAGAAATTGAGACCAAGAGAAATATTTTGTTTTTCTTCTTTCCCCCAAAATGTACTTATTTCTTAGCTTTAATTAAACCCTGGAACTTCTTTCTAGTTCAATCTATAAGCCTACTCAATTATTCTGGGTTTTTTCCAGGTTTTTTTAAAACTCTGTTCCATTCTTCAGCACCTCCCTTCATATCTCACTTCCTGTGTTGGGTTTTGTTTGACATCAAATCTGTTTTGAAAGGATGTGGATCTGTTTTGAAAGGATTATTAGACTGCAAAATATATCAGGTAGCTACTTACATGTCTTGGCTTACTGAATCAAGATTTCCCTTGTCTTCCTGTTATAGTTTGCATCCATGAATTTACACTAATGTATATACTATACATTACCAAATACAAACAATATGTAGTAAGTACTATTAATTTAGTTATCACTCATGAATGACACCACTAATAATACAAAGATTGAGCTTCAAAAGAGGGCATAAGTTCCTAACTTCTTACTTATGTTATTCTCTGTAAAGCAGATTTATGCTTCGTTGGTAAAGTGCATGTATGTGTGTATGCGTGTGTGTGTGCATGTGTGTGCATGTGTTCTCCAGGTTAGCTCTACACACATTTCCAGGCACAGTTCATATTTTACCACCATCCACTTATTTTTCTAATCACTGGGAAGCGTGTGTTAGGCCCCTGGTGTATACAAACCCTATGCTACAGTGAGCTCCCAAAGAGGGTTCCTAACTGCTCCTGGTGATCTAGTCTTCCTCCCAAGGCTAGCAGAGTTCAATAGCTGGGCTGTTCATTTCTTTCCTGGCATTTGCTTTCCAGCCTTGTAAATTGCTTTTTGATGAATGGTTCTCTGTGTCTCCCATCAAAGTATAGTCTTCTCTAGGGCAAGGATTTGGTTTTATTAATCTTTGAATCCCTAGAACCTATCCAGTACACTGCCTCAGATGTATTACTTTCCTAATAAGGGGTTTTATTGTTAGTGATATCACATCATGCTGTTAATTAAACATAAAACATAGATATTAATAGGAAGTAACATCTGATGCTTTAAGAGGAAGAAACAGTTGTCATGTGAACTTGTAGTGTAGACATGTTCAAGAATATCCAAGACACAAGTTTGGTGGCTGATGGGACAGTCTAAGCCACAAATTAGTATGGCTGCAGACAACATTTTATTAAAGTGGGCCACAGGAGTCTTAAGATCAGATCGTGAAGCCCAGAGCATGAATGAATAAATGAGACGCAAAGCTGACCTAAATATGCCCTGCCTGGAAAAGTACACTGCATATAGCAATGGTCGCGATTGGGGTTGTGCCTACTGCGATGGCCAAGCATGTCATGGCTAAAACCATGGCTATTCACTCAGCCAAGTAGAATTTGTCCTTGGTGTGTTGACCAAAGAAGAACCTTCTTTCAAAGTAAGAGAGATGGAAAATGATAGCTGCAAAGCAAAGCCTTCCATATCTTAGTACAAAATTGATTAACCAGTAAGAGTAATGGTATTTAGTTTGGAAGTAGATAGGATGCAAGAGATAAAAATAAGTAAATACATAAATATCTCTGGAGCACAAAAAGCCAATGTGTCAGTGTATACAGTAATACAGCAGCCACATGTTTTCAAGGACCCTGGTGGCATAAACTTGAAGAGTGCCTTTTAAGAAGGGAGGCTTTTGCATCTTGGGATCAAGCCCCAGTCTCAGCAACTCCACCATCTGAGTGTCATGAATATGACATAATACAAAGTCCTCTCAAAATTTACCTTTGAGGGTAAATTTCAACCTATACCTACTGTCACACTTACATCTTGTCATTGTTTGTTGAAGACAGATTCTTGAGTTTTACCACCAGAGCTTTTAATTTGGTCGATCTTTTGTGAAACTTCCCAGGTGATTCTGGAAATCGGTAGGCCAGGATGGGGGGCTCCCTGGTCCGACGCCCCTTCTTCTACAATGTGCCAAGGGCTGGGAAGGAAAGGTGGCACCTGGATCAACTTCAGTGATGAATAACTGGGGGGACAGAACTGCACATAAGACAAGAAGGAAACAGCAAGACTGGGAGAAGGGGCCCAGCGTGGGCTTCAGTGCGGCACAGGAAGTCCTGAGACCAGGGAAGGCTCCTAGCACTCCTGTGACATCCGCAGAGACTCAGAAATGGCACTGAGCTAGAAGAAGGACAGCTGAACAGGTGGAGGGACACATATGGGATTGCTGGGAATAAACTCGGCTTACAGATAGTTAGAAAGTAGCTACATAATTCTCTCTTAAGAATACTACTCCCAGACAGAGGCCCAGCAGAAAGTGGGACTCAAATCAATAATTCACAACCACGGTGAAGTTGTAAGACACTGTAATTATTGGTTTGATTTCACAGTGTCCTACTTTGCCCTCCATGTCGCTCCAAAGAGCTCATCAGGATGGCATCCCGGCCCTAAACACATCAAGTTTTCCCTTGGCGAGGCTCTCGAATCTTCTCCAGTGTTCCAGCTCTCTGCTCAAATGACACTCTGGTAAACAGTCTTAAGAACCACATTTGCATGCGGGCACAGGAGGGAAGGACCATCCAGACACACTTGACAGTTGTGGCCTGCTGGGGTTGTGGCAGAGAAGAACCTCCCAAAGAGGGTGATCACAGCACAGCCTTGTCCTGATTATCCCTGGGACTGAACATGGGGAGGGATGACTTGACAAATGTGCTTAATGGTGTCTCCAGTGTGAATAGAGTCGAATGTCCTCTCTCAAGGAGGTTACTTTGCTCATGACATTTAAGGATGAGCCCAATATAGATAGGAGTCTAAGACCTTGGAGGCTCGTAAAGATTAGAAGATTCGGAAATAGCGCTGAATAGGAGGAAGTCGACGTGGAGGAGGGCCAGGCTGCATGCCTTCACGGAGGGGCGGCAAACACTTGCTAGTGTCTTTGGTTATGACCTTGGGAACCATATGGTTCCAAGACCGAACAGGAATGGGACGGACAATGGTTCTGACTCCATTGTCACTTGCCTGCAGCATAATAAAAAATCGTGTTCGTTTACTCATCTGCGTTGTGGTTTTGGTTTTTAAGAGTGATGCACGGAAATCTGAAACAACTCAAGTCAGTGACAGAAATGAGGCCCACAGAAAATTTTAGCGACACCAATTCCTTCTAAGAAAAGAAAAGCCTGGAAGGGGATTTAGTGGCACAGTTGAGAACAGGTGAGTTATTTTAAGAAGTAAAGCGCTTCTCTGTTTTAGCACGATTTCAGAGAAATGGCTTTAATTTCCAGAAGGGAGGTGAATTAACTTCTGAGGAAAGCTCCTGACTGGCAGGATTGTTATACCTCAGGACACAGAGGACTCGATGGATTCTCCTTTACCTGAGACCTTTAAAATGAGGAGAGTCAGGCTTTTACTGAGGATAAGGGCATTTTGGTAGAGAAAAGAGGAGGCGGGGTGTATGTTGTCTTGGAAGCCCTCCTAACTCAGCCTCTGCTCTCCCACAGCAGAGGAAAGGGGTGTTCACAACAGCTGCAGGAGCAGCGGCAATCACCCTTACTATTTGGCTCTAGCCAGGCAATGTATGAGCTACAGGTAGGGAAACTGAGGCACCAAGGGTAAGTGACTTGTTCAAGTCACTCATGGGTGAGGGAAGCACTGATTTGGGTGTACATGGTGAGGTTTTGGAGGTTTCACGCTACCTTGCCACCAGAACCTGCAATTCCATCCCAGTTTTCAATAAGCAAACTTCTTTATCTCTGACCTGCCATGCTTCAAGGAGGCAAGAATGGGGAGTTGAAGTACTTTATCTCAACTATATATTTTTTAGCTTTATTAAGATGTAATTGATAAATGTAAGTTATATAAGTGAATGGTCTACAATGCAAAGTTTTGATATATGCATACATTGCATACTGATTTAATCAATCTAAGTAAATCGTCATCACCTCACATATTTAATTTTTTTGTTGGTGAAAACACTTAAGATCTGCTTTCTCAGTAATTTTCAAGTGTAAAATATACCATTATTTCCTAGAGCTCTTGAACTTTTTCTTCCTGTTTGACTGAAAGTTTGTATCCTCTGACCAACATCTTCCCAGCATTCACTCAGGGCCAGGAGGCCACTGTTCTGTCCTCTGCTTCTGTGAATTTCACTATTTTGAGTTTCACACATAAAGAAGAAAATGCAAATTTTGTTTTTCTGTGACTGGTTTACAGCACAAGGCAAATCTTCCAGGGTCACTCAAGTCAGAAACAGCTATGCTGTATTTTTATAATTTTTCGAGCTTGTCACTGAAGGAAGCGATTCTTTTAAGCCTGGATTGTTTCCCAGGAGCTTTTCCTGCTTCTCTCCAGTGAGGAGGCCTTGCAGGGAGTAAGAACCGAGGCCGCTTCCTAGCCCCAGCTCAGGATTCATTCACTTCCTGTTAATTTACCTCCAACTGCCTCCTCAAGGGCTTCAGGCAGCTCAAGGCAAAAATCAATTCACAGCTGCAAGGAAACCAATACCCCCGATTCTGCAGCTCACCGAAGGACTATGGGGTACATCTACCCATCACCAGCCAAACGCTGCTCAGAACTTGGCTCTCATCTGGTTCCAAGTATACACAAGTGGAGCAAGATAATAAAATACCTTTCTGCTGGTATATGTCAAGCAGTGGCCTTAATCCACTAAAAGAATGCTCCTTCCAGTTTGGGGTGGGGGCAGGAAAGCAAGAAGAAATGAGGAAAAAGGACTTTGCTCCTGGCCATTAGAGAGAATTTTCCTCAACCAGAGACAAAGGGAAAAATTGATGGTGGTTTTGTAGGTTTCCGGACAGTTCTGGAAAAGGAATGTGGGAGTGAATGCCCGGGTTAGTGAAGGCTCTTCTTAACTGGGACCACAGTAACTTGTCTCCAACTTCTTGTGATTGTAATTCTAAGGGTTTCATTGCTTACTTGAGCTCTGTTCAGAAGGAAGCCAGTTAGACCCCAGAACACTTGGTGCTTGGAGTTTTCATCTCTGTACCCTCCGATCTGCCTGAAGTGGCTCCGTGTGACAATTCATCCTTAGCTCTTACTCAGGAAAATGGATCAGACAGACCAAGGCCTGTTGCTTCTTCTTCCTCCTCCCATCTTGCATCTGCTTCACAGGGCAGCATTAGCCTTGTCCCTGCTGGGATCCTTAAGTCCAAGACCTGTCTGAAGGACAAGATGAGCACCCACTGATTCAATATGAAGTCCCCCTGAGAGGGCAGCACGGAGAGGGAGGGAGCCCTGGTCTGCTAACAAGCGGACCAGCCGGCACCAGAGAACCCGACTCTCCTGCCCCACGATTCAACAGCTTTTGAGGGTTGCTATAAGTCACGTTAGGCTCAGTTCCCAGTGTCTCCACCCAGAGGTGGCTCAGAGCCCACTGAGCATTGGTGGCCTCTCAGAAGGAAAGTGGTGGCCAGACACATCTGCACAGGGAGAGCCGGGGGTACTGCTGTGCTCCATTCACCTCACACTGTCACTCAACAGACCAGAAATGGAGTTCCAGCGGATTAACAAAATGCCAAACAACGGAAGTCAGCCAAGTTTTAGGAAATCTCAGAAGAGAAACAGACAAGGTAGTAAACTAATCTCCCTTTACTTCACGGTGCCAGAAGTTTCTGAAGTTGTGATCAACCCCTTAAGGATTGTTGAAGTGGCACAATCACTGTAGAATACACACACACACACACACACACACACACACGCATGCATACATGCACATGCATGCACACACACGCACGCACACCATGCATAGTTTTTCCAGGGGATTTTGGTGGATACTTTGAAGCCCAGTTATGGGTACACAGGCAAGAGCTGCAGCAGAGAATCCCTGCCAGTATGGCTGGACACTGTCCCAGTGATGGTAGAGGGCTAGCCTGGCCTTTCTTCACCTGCAAACATACACCTTAAAGTCTTGCTGTCCTAGAAAAAAAGAGAGGACTGTTGTTATGGAGACAGAATCAGTTTAAGCTGCGGCTCACCGCTGATCAGCTGTCACGCTCTCGCCAAGGGCTTCTCCTCCCTGAGCCTCCGCAGAACAGGGCTGGTACCGATCTCTATGCGGCGGGAAATGAAATGAGATGGAAATGCATGCACGTCCTCATGGATGCTGTGCTCCGGTAGGGCAGCTAGGAGCAGCTCACGTCACCCTGAAGTGACACCACACAGACAGGGCCTGGGATTAGCAGACGCCAGCAGCAGCCTCCAGAGAGGACAGGCTTTTGGGCTGACTCCCAGGACTGGTTCCTCCACCCGCCTCAGGGCACCGTCTCCTGAGCGGTAAACGGGCACTCTGACGAAAGGGGTGTGGAGGGAACCTCAGATCCAGGGACAGTCTTACCAGATTGAAAAATGCCAGTTACACAACAAGACATACACACTAATATGGTAAAAAATCTTGAAAACCTCATTGCAGCTGACTTATAATTTTCCAGGAGAATAAATTGAAAGGGAAAGTGCACTACAATAAGAGTCTTCTCAGCAAGCTGGTAACCGCAGGCCCCCAGGGTGTCCCGAACCCTACACTGCCACGGTTCTCCAGGGACCATCCCCCAACCTCAGGGACCAAAAAATTCCAGTAGAAGCTCTTAACATTTTTTTAGAGGCACAACTTCATTTTTAAATATTTTCTTGACAAGCATGTATCGAAATGAATCTCATTTCTCCTGTTCTCCCTTTTATCAAAGGCAGTCAAGGATCAGGGCACGTGGAGAGCAAACAGGGAGGAGGAAGTGAAGTGCAGAGGAAACACTCAAAAACCTTGCAGGGCTGTAGTGCACCCGGCTGAGGCAGTGCGTGCTCAGCACTCACAAGGCCCCAGTCCCATCCTCAGCATCAGAAAGGTAAAGAAGGCCTCACTTCCACTTGTAGACCTGGAATAGAATGCGGGTTTGCTCACTGAGGGGTAGTTATGGCGATGAATCTATGGCTTTCTGGCTCCAGGTTCACCAGGGAGATTCTGGGGGCTATGAAGCACAACAGCGAATGTTTATGGTTTGAAAACATTATTGTAGTAAGAGACATATGGTCCTTAATCTTTCCAAAATCCTCTCCCTCACTTTAAACACATTTATCCCATCATTCTTGTCGCTTCCTGAAGCAGTTCTGGAAGTGCTCTTTCATGAGTGTCTTTAGTTGTTCTTCCTTGACTGCCTGCATGTCCTGAATTGACTCAAAATGTTTACCTTTTGTGGTCATTTGACTTTGGAGGACAGCGAGAAGCCACAGAATGCCAGACCCAGTGAACAAGGTGTGTCCAGAAACCCTGTAGCACTTACACTGACCGAAACTGCAGTAAATGTTTTGGATTGATCCAGGGAATCCAGGGAGCCATGAGAAAAAGCTATAAAAGAGGACTTTCAGAACTGCTTCGGGAAGTGGCAAGCGCGGTGAGGTAAGTGTGTGCAAAGGGAGTGGGAGTATTCTGAGGGATTACTGACAATGAGTCTTTCATTGTAATTATTTTTTAATTCTTAAACATTCACTGTATGTTTTGGTCACATCTGGTATAAGCACCTTATAAAACAACTTCAGGATGGAACTCAGTTGTGATCATTAGTCCCGCTGACATTAGCAATGGAACGAAGCCACGCTCTGTCTGGTGCCAAACATCGGGTTTCTGAAGGAACCTCCAGCCGGCAGCCTGTGCACACAGGTCCCTCGTGGACAGGACACAGAGCACTCGGCTGCAGTGCATGACGGAGCCAGGCAGTCCTTCATCAGGAGTGTGCATTTGGGCCTGAACTCTTCCTCTTAAATGTTTTATGTGAGACCTGTTTTCTGCCTTGGAAAATACCTGTGTTCAATCCAGCAAGGACAGGAGCCAAGAGGCAGGTGGAGGGGAGTTTGTCCATGCCCAGACGTCTGTCCCAGTGCTGAGGGTCCTGGCCAGCACCGCTGCATCCCGCTAGGTGCTCACCCAGAGGAAACACAACACTGAGTAGCCAAACTGCAGGTCTGCAGGTCTGTGCGCTGCACGGTGCACTCTAGACAAGTTGTTCAGGAAAGGCTTGTTGATCCCAGCCAGGCCTGAGTAGTTCTTTGGTGGACAGAAGAGAAGGGGCCAAGTTTCTGTGCAGAAACTGCTCTGGTGTGCACTGAACCCACGGGCCCCGGGGTAGTGACAGCAGGTAGGGCTTTACCCCTACACCGCGCACACTGGGGGCTGCCGGAGAGGCTCAGTGGAGAAATCTCGAGGAGTCCCTGCATGCAGGGGAGAGGAGACAAGATGCCAGCCAGGAAGAGGTGGGCTGTGCCCTTTGCAGCTCAGGAAACCAGCTTTGCTTTGAAGCTAGGAATGCAAGTGGCATCTCTCCGCTTCGGGGCAAAGACTCCCTCTTCCCACACGCTGGCTCAGCTTGGAGGGCGCCAGGAGCAGGGAGCCAGGCACCTGAGGGAGCCCAGCAGTGCGGCTATGTGAGGTGTGCTGCTGTACACAGGCAGAGCCCAGGTGCTCTGCAGTCACGTCTGTTTTCCACGGCCAGGATGTCACCTGTGCACACATACTCATGCACATATGCAAGCATACGTACATGCATCACATGCATGTACACACAGCACATATCACATCTACATGTACATATATACACACTGCACATATACATACACATGCACATATATATAACACATATGCATATATATACATCTCACTCCCATCATATACCCATCCATCACTCTTCCACTCTGCATGCACCGTACAACATATCCCCAGTAGCACACACATACACATTCCACATATGCTACTGTATACACATCACAGTCATCATTCATATATCATGTGTACACACCACGTGCCACAAACACGCAAATGCATAGATATCACACATGCAGACACATCACATACACCATACATCTGCATATTACACACACATTCCATGCACACCACACCACTGACTCACACCCCATACACCAGATGCATGCAATACCACACACATCACACATATTCACATCACACACATATGCCAGACACATACCACACATCACACACGTCCATATCACATATTCTATACACATTGACACACACCCGTGAACCCCAGACACACCCCACACACTGTACCACAGACACACCACCCTCCACACACACAGCAGCACACATATGTGCTCCCACAGTCGGAGGCTGACTGGCAGTGCAAGGGACTCAAGTGACAGGTGCTCTGCAGCCATGGGGCCTCCTGGGCGAGGGCCTTGTTGCAGGACGGCTCCAGACCCGAACCTCTGCCAGCCACAATCCTACGATGCTCCAGACGAGGTGAAGAGGCAGGCCGTGCGGCAGAGACTCTGCTCCCAGACTCTCAGTCAGAGCACGTGCTGTCACCTGGTCCTGCAGGGCGGCCGACATCTTGAATGGGTTTCCAAGGACTTGAGCATTTGCAAGGATGACATGGACGATTAATCTGCATTGCCCACGGTCGTCTTCTTCCTGCAGGCTGGGCACTGCACTGGGTGCATTGCAGAGTTGACCCCCGTCCGCTTGCTGCACTGGGTGTGGACCTTCCATGCCCCTCTGACCGAGGTGAGACAGAGGCAGGACCAGGTCAGGAGCCCTGCCCAAACAGTGGGCAAACGAAGTGCCCAAACGAAGTCAAATCAGGACCAGAAGCCAGCTGTCCGGCTCTCCAGCCTGCACTCTCCAGCTCTGGACTCCACTTCCATTGTGCTAGGATATTTCAGCTGCCCTTGAGAAAATGAACTGTGACAACACGATGAAATGTAAACATGGAGTATAGGAGGTGACGTCAAGCAAATCAGCGCAGCGTGTGGCTGATGGCACAATTTTAAACTATGCAGAGCAAAAATGTTTCTAAATGCCAGTCACAGCTGGGAGTGGTGGAACATAGCTGTGATCTCAGCACTGGAGAGGTTGAGGCAGGAAGGTTGCCTTGAGTTTGAGGCCAGCCTAGACTCTACAACGAGACCCTGTCTCAAAGAACTTAAATAAATAGATAAATAAATGCCACTGCCACTGACTTCAGAAACTTTATAAAAATGCAAATCACCTTTGTAGATATCTCAATCGAGCAACCCAAATCTGGAATAGAATTAGCTCCAGAATTAGTTCCTGCTCCAATCACTGCTGGTGGACACCGTGCTGACCCCTTGCAGTGGCCCCTGACCTGAGAAATGTCTGTTGGTGGCAGGATTAGCTCAGTGGCTTTTAATTAGGTTAAAAAAAGTGGAGGAGCTGAGAACCAGCATCCTGGGAGGCTGAAGCAGAATGATCTCCTGTTTCAGCCCAGCCTGGGAAACTTAGCAACTTAGCAAGACCCTGTCTCAAAATAAAAATATAAAAGGGCCAGGGATGTAGTTCTTGTGAAGGTGCTGGGTTCAGTCTCCAACACTGCAAAAACAAAAACAACTTTGGAGGAAAATGCTGCCTGTGAAACTGTTTTGCCCTTACCCGATACTCTGTTTTTCCAGAGTGTCCAGCAATGGGGCGTCCACCACCCACGGTAGCATGGCGACTTCTCAATGCACTTGAAGTACCATTGTTTCCTGTCCCTTGAGGGGCTCTGCCACCTCCACTCTCATGTCAAAATGAGCACTGAGTGGCAGCAATGGCTTCATATGCTGCAATCAGATGTCAAATGCTTGGTCCACGAGCACTTTCAGTAGACATTGGGTTCCACGGGTTCGGTTCATGGGAACCACAAGAAATAACAAGCCTGTGTCAGTCGAGAACAGAAGGGCAAGGCAAACACCTCTCTTTAAAACCAACTGGATCAGCAAAGCACAAACCCCAAAGGAGGGGCAGCTGGACCCTTGGGGTCCTGACGCCTGCCTCCCAAGTCATCTTCCTGTCACAGCTGTTCTGGAGCAGCCTGTGCTTTGAAGGTCCCCACCAAAATTCCCACTGATATTTATCCCCCACCGGGAGGTGTGGAGAGGTGAGCCAGGTGGGACTGCTAAGAGGTGATTGGATCCCCAGGGTTTGGCCTCATAAAAGGATAAATCATTTACAGACCAATGGATTCTTGAGGGAGAGGCTCTACTTTATAAGAGAGCTCTCTCTGCCTAGCTTGTCTTTGCCACCATGAGGGTCCTCTGGTATGTCACAACCCAGCAAGAAGGTCCTCGATCTTAAACTTCTCAGTCTTGAGAACCATGGGCCTCACAAACCTTTATTCTTTATAAATTGTTCACTGTGTGAGATTTGGTTATAGTCAATGAAACGTCTAAGATGGAGCAGTGATTATTTGAAGTCCGGGTCCAAATGTGGAGATAAACCCCTTCCATTGACTCCCTGTGACACCATTAAGATAGCACTGGATCCTTAAACTAAAAAGAGAGAAATAAAGCAATCAATATTCAAGCAGATACCGTGGCATCAAAGTGCTGTCACCTCATCCTTCACAAGATGCCTGCTTCTTCATCCTGTCCTCTGCCTCTATCAGAGACCAGATTCATCTTGAGTGCCTGGAAGGATCATCAGTCATGTTTGGACACCTCAAAGCCCAAGCCCGAGGGCAGGTGAAGGAAAGATGCTATCTGCTCTTCCTCAGGTTGCTAATTCATTCCTTTACTCGGGTGTTTATTAGCAATAGACAGACATTTATGTGAGACTGAGGATGTAGTAATAGAAGCACATCATCTCAGTGCCCAGGAACCTGCATTTTGGGGCTCTATGGGGTTCCTTGATAAGTTAATGAAGGATGATGCTTCTGACATCTATATCTGTATTTATATCATCTAGATCTAATCTATCTACCCATGTACCTAGCTATATAATTTTTTCAGTGTTGGGGGTGCAACATAGGGCCTCATATATGCTAAGCAAATGCTCTACCACTGAGCTACATCCCCAACCCAATAATTCGGATGTTTCTACAAAAGTTTCTCTTCTACTTATTTCAATTTTTGCCTCAAGGCTCAAATACAGAGTTTAGAGCCAGGGATTTCATTCAGCAGAACAAGCACCTGTCTGGAAAGCTCGAGGTCATGGGTTTAATCCCCAGTACCAAAAAAACAAACAAAACAAAACAAAAACAAAAAAACCTGAGCTTAGTGTTCAGAATATACCCAGTGGCCACTTTTGATTAGGGGAGGCACTTCCACATGGCTTGAATTTCCTTAGTTCCAGGTTCAATGGCACAGCGGAGCCAACACACTTTTTGAGAGTTCTGCACAGGTCTGTCTTGTGACCCTGCGTTGTAATGAATTAGGCCCTGTGGCCCTATCCGCACCATGACCGTACTCTCTGGGTATCTTGAGGCTCCAAAGGAATCCCTCTAGCCCTGGGAAGCTCCTGCTGGATATGCAGTACCTTAGGATGTTACTGGGACATGGTGACTACCCAGAAAATCAGGGAAGTCTGATCAAGGCCAAGACCAAGGAAGCGCTGGTTGCCAGTTCAAGTGGGAGGACAGAGAACAAGGCTATGAGACTCTCAGATATCTCGAGAATGTCCAGACACAACCTAAGGGGCAGAGGAATGTTCCAAAGGGACACACAGTGAAGAGGGTGCCTAGCCAGAGAGGAGAGGCCCAACTTCTTCCATCGGAGCTGTCCTCACAATTGCTCCTCCCTAGAGAAGCCCTTTGAAGGCCTATCTCTGCACACGGTCCCTTTCTGACCTCAGCTTACCATCACGTGGGCACCACAGGTCTCAGGGATGACAGAGTGCTGGTCACCATCACATTCCATTTTTAACAAGTCTCTCCTGAGACTTCCTGTAAGCTTATAGCAGAGCCAAGCCCATATTTTTGTGTGCATTTTAGAGTACTGAATTTCATTCTCTGACTGCCAGGAGGGTAGCTAACTCCCTGCTGGGTTACTAATTACTATTTTTGTTACATTTAAGAGGCTTTGTAAATGCTTTGGTGATTTGTTTTGCCTGGCAATGAGATGTTGTGAATAAATTTTAAAAGTTTTAACATGATCTAGTGGTTTTCTTTAACAAGGACACCGAAGAACAAAAGATCAAAAAACCCAGCGCAGTGATGTGCCTGTCATCCCAGCTACTCAAAAGTCTGAGTCCAGGAGTTAGGGTCAGCAACATAGTGAGACACCATCTCAACAAACAAAGAGCAGAGGCTGGGGAGGTTTCTCAGGGGAAGAGCACTTGCCTAGCATGTGACAGGCTGTACATTCAATGCACAGCACTGTAAACAGCCAACCAGATAAAAATGTGGAACGCAGCTGCTATCTCATTTCCCTAACGTAGCGGTTCTAAAACTGTGGTCAACAAACTTCTGGGAGTTGCTGAGCCTCTTTCAGGGAGACTGTGAGTGCTAAACTATTTTCTTAATGACACTAGGACAGGTTCATGTACCACATGGACACACATATGGCAGCAATGGTGGGTAAGACTGTGGTGCCTTAGCATAAACCACTGCATGGTAATGAACTTCACTAGAAGGCTTCATGGTTTTTACCATTATACATTTAGAGAGGGTAAACTTGACTTGAAGATGTCTTAGACAAAGCAAATTAATGTTATGAGTGTTATTACAACTTGCACACTGAGTATGAGAAGATCCATTCAAAGCACAGGAAAGACCAATAGACCGTAAAGTAGAAGACCATGAATAGTTCATTTAAATGATTTTGAACTCCTCTTACAGTTTGTGTCTAGATGTCCCACCAAAGCCTCATGTGGTTGTGGGACTGGGCTTCTAGAGTACGTGACTGACTCATGGTCCAATGCTGAGAATATGGGTGTGACTGCTACACCTATGTGGGTGCGACCTACATACAGTATAAGGGACAGAGTCTTCTCACAGGCTCCTCCACTTTGTGCTCTTGTTGCTTTTTCTATCTTCCACCGCCATGAACTGTTGCTTCTCTGCCACACCAACCTGCTTCAGACCCAGCAGATTATGGGCTGAAACCTCCAGAAACTGTGAGCTAAATAAACCTTTCCTACCTTAATTTCGGGTGTCAGGCATTTTTTCCCAGCAATAAGAAAAAAGTAACTAACACAACTCCACTCTGAACTAACCTGTAAGAAATCACGATTTGCTGAAACTGGAACAAAGAAGGTATCTATAATTGTGTCAGTCAATGATCACTAGAGAAACAGATTTGATACATGTGAGAGTGTGTGTGTGTGTGTGTGTGTGTGTGTGTGCAAAATGTAGGAAACTGCAAAATTTTGTAGAAAAGCACCACCTGAATAAGGCTAAAGCAGCACGAGCTATTAATTTGTTTAATTACAATGCAGTGTCACATTTCCATGAAATCCTTAAAAGGAGACAAAGGCAAGTGTCATGTGACAGGTTCCTTGTTAAAGTTGCATGAAAAGAAAAAAAATTTCACTGAGCCAAGGCAGAGCAGTGATTGCCTTAGTGATAGTGAAAGTGAAAGTGATTAATGATCCTCTTCTTCCTTGTCTCCCTCACACCAGCCACAAAGGTTTGCAAAGGTAGGTACAGGTTAATTTATTTGTTCACATTTTGTATTTTCTTTATTATCTTGTATTATATCACAGTATTGTAATCATTTTTATATGAATATTTTTGAGTTGTGAAATGAATCACTGGACTTTCCATTATTTCTATGGAGAAATTTGCTTTGATACACAAGTGCTTTGGATTACAAACATGTTTCTGAAACAAATTATGCTCACAAGAGCAATTTACAAGATGGGGTTACAATACCACCTACAGAGTCAGGTGTGGACAAGTGCAAAAATGTTGCCGGTATCTGAAGAACCCAATCAAAAGCCAAAGACCTGGAGCACAGTGTGGCATCCATGTGAGTCTGTATCAGGGAGACACAGGATCTGTTCTGGAAGCCAGGAGGCGGTGTCTAAGGGGAAGAGGGAGACTGGAGCTCCTCCCAAGAAACAGAAGCCAGCTGTCTTGGTTACTTTGCTCTCATTACTGAGACAAAATATTTGATGCTCAAAATGAAGGAAGGAGAAGTTTATTTAGCTCACTGTTTGTGGAGGTTTCATTCCATAATCAGCTGGCTCCAAGGCAGGGTGGCGTGGCACTGGGGCAACACTTCAAGGCAGCAGCCAGCAAATGCTGCCAGAGCAAAAGGGGGCAGAGCAAGCCTCTTTTCTTCCTTTATACTGTAAGCAGACTACCACTCCCTAGGGTAGCAATCACAAAGTCTCTGTACCCTTCTCTTGCACAGGATGAGGATGTTTACAAAGTAAAGATCCTTTCCCCCTGCTGAGCAGCTTAGTTAAACTTCTAAACTTCTCAAGTTGACACAATGTATGGACCACAACACTAATCTTCCTGCTTCTTTCCCTTTTTATTCCATCCAGGCTACAAGCCTATTGGTTGGTGCCACCCACACCCAAAGTGGGGCTTCCCTCTTCAGTAAGTCTGTTTATCCACACTCAGAACCATGCTAAGCCAATCGGTTGGCTATTTCTTACTCAAGTTGACACAGCAGGTAACCATCACAACAATTATTTGGAAAATGTTAAAATATTATTTTATTTTCCATTCACTATACCAGATGTGAAAATGTAGCTGTTTTCTAGTAAACCCGCCATAAAAGAGGTTTGCAAACACATAGAATAATGTCACTCTTCTAATTTTTTTCAAAGTGTAATTTTCTTATTTAAAAATGCTAAATTAAAAAATGCTAAAATAGGTTGAGGATTTAGCTCAGAGGCACAAGTGCCTGCTTGGCAAGTGTGAGGTCATGAGTTTAATCCCTGGTACCAAAAAAAAAAAAGCTAAAATGTTTAAAAGTTAACATACATTGTCATTATAGTTATTTTTATGGGGAATCTGGCTAAGAGTTGCAATTGTCCGTCTCAAGAATGTGGCAAGAAAAATAATAAACAGAGACAAGCATAGTATTCCATCAAGGACTGAGAAGTCAGTGCCTCTGGATGAGACCTCTTCACTCCCAAAGCAACCACTGTTTGTTAGCTGTATACAGTGACAGGTGGGGCTAGCAAAGGATTACAATTCATCCGAAGACTCTGACTCCAGAGGGCATAGATAGCCTCATGTTTAGGAGTATCTTGACCTGGGGTATAATCCTGTGATGACTCAAGAAGATGTAGATGACCCCATGCTTAGAAGAGTCAGTGGGAAATTCCAGATGGGTGGTACCGACAATCCCAGTCCATCCTTTCATCCCACAGGGAGATACGCAAAACCAGCCACTGTGAATCTGTGGTGCCCAGCAATTTTTAAATAAATTATTACACATTTTTAAACAGTCTCACTTTTAATTTCTAATATGCTGAATATCCATCAATAGAACCTACATACACCAAAGCTCTTGCACTCTGGGAGGCCGAGGCAGAAGGATGGTAAGTTTGAACCTAACCTTGAAAATTTAGCAATTTAGAGAGACTCTGTCTCAAAAAGAACATATTGAAATGGCTTGGAATGTAGTTTGGCACAGTCTTTGGGTCCAGTCATTACTTTGGACTGTAGAGGAGTTATGTATGAACGTTCCGAGCTGAAATGTCTCATCTGACTGATGAGAGACAGAGATCTTGAAACTGTTTGTAACAAGAAGTCATCTGAGCTACTGAAAGCCAAAATGATACACACATCCCCACAGGGGCACCAAGAAGCCTGCCAGCCAAGTCTGGAACAGGAATTTGGGACCCAATAATGAATGTTACCAGCACCTTGACATGATCATGGTTGCTCTAAATCATTAGGACTGTCCTACAGTATTCTTGGAACCACATTCCTAATTTTTACTTAATGCAAAGAACAGCTGGTTCTAGACCATCTTTTGGTTTGTTCAGTCTTAGGCAGAAAAGTTTTACCAACCTCTGCTTTGTGTGGAAATATTGTGTCAGCTGTAGAGCATGTCCTAGGAGTCAGAATAGATAACTATCTTCCTGTCTTCTGAGATTTATACCATCAACCAACTTTAACTAGTGCCCACAAAAGCATAATTTTTCCAATAAGGTACTAAGGGAACCAAGGGTGTCAGTAATGAGGAGGTATCATGAGATACCACAATTTTGCCTCAGGTGTTACATTAGTTACGTATTAGTCAGCTTTCTGTTACTATGACAAATACTTGATATAATCAACTTATAAGGAGAAAAAGTTGGCTTGGTTGATGGTGTCAGAGATATCAGTTAATGGTCACATGGCCACATTGCTTTCAGGCCTGTAGCAGCACAGCACAGCATAGCAGAAATGCATGATGGGGGTTAGAAATGCATGATGGGGGTTAGAAATGCATGATGGGGGTTAGAAATGCATGGTGGGGGACACTGCTCACCCTATGGCAGCCAGGAACCAGAAAGAGAGAGTCAAAAAGAATCCAGGGTCTCAGTAACTTCCTTCCTTCCTTCCTTCCTTCTTTCCTTCCTGTCTTTCTCCTTCCTTCCTTCTTTCCTCCCTCCCTCCTTTCTTTCCTTTCTTGTTTCTGTCTTTCCTTCTTTCCTTCCTTCCTTCCTTCCTTCCTTCCTTCCTTCCTTCCATTAGGTCTCACCTCCCAGTAGTGTCACAGGGTGGAGAGTCCTTTACTGTGTAGAGTTCAGAGGGCCATTGCAGGTACAAAGTACAGGAGTATTCAGAATCAACAGTTCTTAAAGTGTGGTTCCTGGACCGTGGCCTCAGTCTTACCTAGGAATTTGTAAAAACACAAACTCTATAGTCCCAGCCCAGCCCAGCCCAATGAACCAGAAGCTCTTTTGAGGGGAAGAGGGGGCATCAGTCTGTGCTTTGATAAGCCCATGGGTATCGCTGATGTGACTCATATTTGAAGCTCACTACCACAGATCAAAGGTGTTTAGCTCTGACTTTCCCATCTACCATCTCTCTCCCAATGGGATTCTTCAACCCCTGGCCACCTCTCCACTTCACACTGGCACAGAACCTCATTTCCATCTGCACAAATCCCTTCCCAAAATGAAATGTGAGCAAATAAGACTTAAGCTAGCTATCATGTTTCATTTTTTAAAAATCCCTCAATGCGGAACTCAGAAGAATTGCCCAGAGCCTGACTTCCTTTTATCTCCGATGTTTCCCATTACGTTCCACTTCCTTCATGGTTCCATTTCTTTTTGCAAATGTTTACCTTTAATCTCTTTTTCACTTGTATATGACTACAAGAAACTGTCACAACTGGATAAATGAAGGACTTTCACCTTTGCCCTACTTTCCCCTGCCCATTTTAGACAAGTTACTAGACAGATGCTGTGACTCTCATTTTTGGGAGCTCCAAGGAAAAAGAGGAATCACATGCTGGGCTCCTGTGGCTGGCACCACACGGCCAATGCTTGCCAAGGGCCTCTGGGACTAATTCATCTTCCTAACCAGAACTACTAAGCCTGGCCAGCTGAGTACAAATATGTCCAGCCAGCCCAATTTATTTCCCTTTCTGGAAGAAATAATTCATATTTGGGATTCTTCTGTTGAGGACTCAGAAGTCTCACTCCTACTGGATGCACAGCATCTCTTTCAAAAGCCAGTGGCAGCAGCAGCACTGACCCTCGGCCCCCGCTCACACACACACACTGCAAGGGGCCCAGGGACAGTGCTGCTGAGGACCTCAGCGCCACCTGCAGATGTGGGCTGTTGCGAGGCTCCTCACACTGACTTTGCTGATGTTCACCGCCACCGCCACCAAGAAAGACTCAAGTATAGAGACGGCAGGTTCAAGTCTTTCTTGCGATATGTGCCAATAATTGCCACTTTGGGTCCATCTGTTTTCACAAAATATGTAATATCATATCCAGGATAATCTTAGCAGCAGACGTATCATTTTTAAATGTCAAAAACATGCACAGAGTCACCACCTTTTTTAAGGTTGGTTTCATGTCTGCTTGTCATCAAAATGCTTGCAAAAAAGAATATATTGATAGTTGCGATTTTTACAGGTTGTTCTGAGTCTGGAAAGACCAGGGTATGTGCAGATCTGTAGAAGGAAATTCAGTTTTAAAATGTCAAAGCAATCTGTCTTTCTCCAACTTGACACCTCAGGGAGCAGTGTTGGTCAGCTGGGCACAGGGACTTGAGTGTTTTTTAAAGTACATTCACCTGTTGCACTTACATAGCAGATTTGGGCTGAAAATGGGTCACAAGCCAAATCACCAGTCACCAAATCCTGTCGAGGAAGAGTTGATCAGATCGCACCTGTTGTGCCCCTCCCTTTCGGCAGGATCACCTTATGATGAGACACCGTGTTCTTAAAGGTCTCTAGAGAAAGATCCCACTCCTTATCTCTTGCCTCTAGTGACTTTGGGAGAATTGAGCAGGCTTGCCATCCTTTGTGGGACAACTTCTATGGGCTGACTGCTTATGCCCCCATTCATATGTTGACAGCTTCTTATTTGGATAAAGACTGATGAAGTTGTAATTGAGTTCGTGTGAAGTATTTGAAGCAGGACCCAAATCCAAAATGCATTTGTACAAAGAGACATCAGCATGCTCTCATTGCCCCCCCCACACACACAGAGAGACAGAGAGAGAGCCAAGTTATGTGAGGGCACAGCAAGAGGGCAGCCATCTACAAGCCGGAGAGAGAGCCCTCACTAAAACACAGACCCTGCCAAAACCTGCCTGATGTTAGACTTTCCTGTCTCTAGAACTATGAAAAATACATTTATGTTTTTCAAGTCACCCAGTCTGTAGGATTTTGATAGAAATCCCTACAAGACCAAGACAACTGCTTACCCCACAAGGTCCAGGGCTCTTGATAATGAGGAGCTCTTTGCAGCAATAAGGGTCATGATGGATATTACTTGGAGTTCTCAAAATTGGTGGAAAGTTGAAAGAACAGGTTTAAGGCAACAAGATCCTGGAGAGAAGTGTCTCTCTGCAGGCAACAGTAATATAAGTAAATAACAGTATCAATAACAGTACATATAACAGTAAAATATAAAAGTGTAAATAACAGTAAAATAAGGCAACAGTACAGCATGATCAGCCATCACTGTGACAAGAGTGGCACAACTGTGATGACTCTACTTCCTGACACTCCAGTCAAAAACAAGCACCTAATTGACGAAGCTCAGGTTACCGGCCTGCCCACCTGAGGCTCCAGGTAGATGAAGAAAGTACCTACCTCTCTGGGCCTCTAGAGTGGAGGAAAGGCAGAGGAACTCAGGAACGACCCTCATCAGGAGGGTGAAGTTTCCAGCGGGGAACCGAGTGGTTGTTGACAAGAAAAAACAGATCTGCTGTGGCCTAGAGGGTAAAATAAATGGTTTTTTCCCAAAGTGATGTAGGTGTCGAATATTGTGATTACAGTCAAATCATGGCACATACACGGTGGCATAAGGACAAGGGCCAACGGAGGACCTCGGTGTGACTCACAGCGCGGGCTGTCGTCCTGCTGAGCTCGCTCACCGTGAGCTCGGATTGGCACACTTCCTCCTCCCACATTCCCAAGGCAGTGACCTGCTCGACTTCCCTCTTGAACGTAAAATCCTCTCTCTCCGTGTCGGGAACTCTGGTAGTTGTTTTGCACCTGGGCAGGTTTTTCATCACCCCAGCTCTGAGCCTGTCTTTCTTTACAAGGCACAGTGATTTTCTAAGCGTTTATCAGCCTGCGCTGTAGTGTGGGAGGTGACTACAAGCGTCTGAGTTGGAGTGGGACGGAGTGATGTGGGGCCACCGAACTGGTCCACCATGGCGGGAGGAAACGGACAACCCCGCTGAGTCGCTCCCCACCCAGACTCTGCATCAAACAGAGGACCCCGGGGGCCACAGAAGACAGCGCCTCCCGCTTCTGAGCAAGTGATGCGCACATTTGATGATCTGAGACGCACTTCTGTAAGATGCACCACTTCTAGGAAAGAGTGAAAACTGCTAGACGGAGATGGTGTCTTACCACGCAGAATTTTTATTTTATGTATATTGAAAGAGCTGCTTTAGCCTTTTTGAGGCATAGGTTACCTAACGATCGCTTTTGTGATCACGAACTTCCTCGCATGCACACTCTGAGCCTCCTGAGTCACGGTTTAACTCAGGGTCCTGACAGCTATGTGACAGCCATGTGACAGCTATGTGTACAGTGTTGTGCTGTCTGTACAGTCCTCTGTTCCAGGAAGAGGTTTAATGACACCGCTTTTTTCAGAAAAAGCCGTCAAGGAGCTAAAAGCCATTGATTCTAAGCTTCTGATCTGGCTTTGATGTTATTTAGAATTTGTTTTCATGTAGGGCGTTGCTAAACCCATCTGACTCACGGCTCTTCTCGCCCCTCCTCCCCACAAGACAGCTCATCCTCTAGGAGTTAGGCGTCTTCCACGGTTGTCCCTGGGACTGCTCTCAGCATTTCCTCTAGGCGCCACCGCCCATCCTATAGATTTGGATGCTGATCTTTTTATCTCATCTTGTCTTATTTTTTGACATGGGGTCTCACTGTGTAGTCGAGGTTGTCCCCAAGCTAGCAGTGATCCTCCTGTCTCAGCCTCCCAAATGCTGGGGTTACAAGCATGCATCATCACACCTGGCAGAATGCTGAGGTTTTTAAAGCGGAGGCAACAGCAGCTGAGTAACCCCTGAGACCTGGCTGATTGTCACTGTGACTGTAAGCTGTAGGCAAACTTCAGAAATAATACATGTAAAAATAAATAAATAGTAAAATTTTAAAGTCCATTCAACATTAGCTGCAAAAGGTGTTTTTTAAACTTAGAAACATTGCAAAATGAGTAGAGGATTGCCAGCGTTGCTTTATCACAGTCATTGTCACACTGAATGCGGGCAGTAGGAATCTGTGGTGTATGTGGTGCCACTGTGGTGAGTTTATTTTGAATCCCTATCAACGAGCACTAGTGAACAGGCGACGCGGGTGACACTCAGCATCGCCACCTTCAGCCACACCTTTTCGTTGCTGTGGAGTCAAACCCTGCACCCCATGTCTCCCCCAGGCTTGAGCTTCCCCTTGAGGGAAAGAGGAGTGGAGCTGAGGGTGGAACGAGGGTACCTCGGTTGAAAAGCTGGCTCCCTTGGGTGGGGCACCTCGGGTGTCGGTGAGTCCCGGGATTGGAAGAGGCCCATGTTCTTGGCTCGACGAGGTGAAGCTTAGGGTTAGGATAACTGTGCCATCTGAAGACTTTTTCTAATGGGTAAAATATAAGTTACCAGACCAAGACCAAGTCTAGATGGTTAGCATGGGCCAAGAATGCCTGGGAGCCCAGAAAGTTAGAAAAATTAAGCCACAGGCAGCACTAATTACCTGGGCACAATGTGTCAGTGAGTCTTGGTTAATGACCATCTGTACCTCTGGCCAGAGCAGGGCACGGGCTGGCCAGATGGAAAAAAATGACCACTAGATAAACTACACTTAAAAAGATGACGAGGAAGGGTCAGTGGTAGAGTCTGGTTATGCTGGGCTACATGTGAGATTGGCACGTCACTTGCTGTTCTTTGAGTATCTTGGTAACACACAGCGTTCATTCTCTGACACCCAGGAGGATTTGCTGACCATATTCAAATGTCACCCCAGAATCATCCTGACTAGTCCCAAGGGGACAGCTTGATTCTGCATGTAGAAGCTTCTGTGGATGTATTTTCATTTCATGTTGTAGAACCCAATCAAAGATTATAACAACTTGAAACAAAAATGAACCTCTCTTTAGAGCTCGGCCACCCTACCTCTCCTCACACAGTTGGAGGACCTGGAGGTCCTGGCCAAGTGCCCAAACAATTTGCTCATGATGGTGGCTTAATGACAAAGAGGAAATCTCTTATGGACTGCAGGGGCTGCGAAACTTATCCAAAGAACACAGCTTTGTGCTTCTGTAGCCACAGGGAACAGCTGGGCGAAGGATCCTTTTAGTTTCCGTTGTGAATGTTCCAAGGATGACAAACTCTTCAGGAAACCCTGGGTTCTATCCACACACGTATATCCCTCCTGCAGGTGCCTTTCAGTCCTAATCGAGACCTACATCATCGGTGAGTTTATCCAGAATGGAAAGGAAGAAAAACAAAACCCAGGTTGCAAATCCCCTGCCCAAACTTCTGACAGCACTTCCCAGTGCTCCTCAGGAGAGAGGATACTTTGGAAACATTTAGTGCAAGGAGCAGCAGAGACAGGGATGCACAGGAAGCTGGCGTGTGTTCGTTTTATTTTCATAGCTTAGTTTAGATCATTTCGGTTATACTTTTAGTCTAATAAAAAAAATAAAGTTTGTTTTGTCTTTTAATCTGGAAGTCAAATTTCTTCAGAATTCAAAGACGAAGGACACACTGTGCCAACACAACTGTTAAAGAAAAGGTACGGGAGGTCATTGTTCTAGGCTGAATTCTGGCCTTAGGCTCTCTAAGATCAGGCCAAAGCAAAATGGAGCCACTCACGCAAAGCTTAACATTACCAAAGTGAAACTTTAAGGGAGTGGGCAGGTCCCCAAGAGATGCCAGTGTATGAGAGTCAGTGAAATACGGAGATCTTCTCTACTTTAACTCCTCCCCAACCAAAGAAATAACTGAAGTAACTTAGTCAACTTGCCATTACCGTGGGAAAATACCTGAGATAATAAACTTACGAAGAGGAAAAGTTTATTTCGGTTCATGGGTTCAGAGGCTTCGGCCCATAACCAGTTGGCCCGGGGAGTGGTTAGGATGGATGCTAACTTGCTCAGCTTTGAGACCCCCCCGGGGAGTGGTGGCACGCACTTCTGGGCATGTCTGGGTGGGTCACGAAGGTACGGCCCTCAGACACTGTGTCCTTCCCCTTCCCCTGCTCTGATTCCCTGCTGAGTACCTTTGCTCTACCCCCTCCTTGGAGTCAGACAACTTCGAACTGAATTCCCAGACACTGCAGCCACATTAAACCTCTCCTCCTTTAAGTTGGGCATGGGGTCCAGCAGCAAGAGGGCTGTCGGGTTTCCTTGCCCCTGCTGGTGAGGCGGCACATCACGGCAGAGAGTATGCAGTGGATCCAACGGAATGTCATCATGGCCAGGAGAGAGAGGACGACACCAGCTCCTCCAGCCTCCTTCTTCCAGGCCAGGTCCAGTGACGTAAAGACTCCCACTGGGCTCCACCTCCGCCTCGAAGCACCATGGGCCTTCACACGGGGACCTTTGGGGGACACTTGTCCAGATCACAGCACAGTCAGTCAAGGTTTCTTCCTACCGATTCCTCTCCTGGCTTCCATCTACAAACCCACTCTCCCGCTGTTGTGAGAGGGAGTGCTTATTCCACTGCACAGAGCGGAGGCTGCCTCTACGTAGGCCTTATTGCAGATAAAAGTTAACTCTATCTAGAATAAATCGATCATAATTTTGTCTTTTGACAAAAATGAGTCTTTTCTAAGCTCCTAAGAAATAAACTGACCTTATAAGCAGAAATTATCAAAAGCTTTTTTGTTTTATCCCAGTCCAGAATAACCTGCATGATTTCGTTAATGATTTCCTTGATTTTATTCCCTTTTCTGAATGAAAAGGTCACTTCCTTGAATGTGTTATGTAACAGGAGACTGTCCAGACCGTCTTAGCAGATTGGAATGAGGGATCCTCCCACTGCCCTTGAAGAAGTGAGCTGCCTGGTTATCAGGTACCGCAAGGCTGAGGCTGTGGGCAGTTGCCAAGCTCAAAATGGCCCAGATCACAGCCAGTGAGAAAGTAGGGACCCCACCCCACAATCACAAAACAAACAAACAAACAAACAAACAACTGAATTCACTGTGAGCTTGGAAGCGCTCTAAAAAAATGTACCCCTGGCTGGTGCCTTGATGGAACGTGTTTCTGATGGAGCATATTGTACCAAGTTGATTTTGCTCATAAATATTGCCACATTGTTACTCCCATTGTGATGATAATCTTGACTGTCAGCTTGATTGGTTTGAGAGATGCCCAGGATGTTAGTAAAGTACACACACCTGGGTGTGTCCAGATGGGTCATAGGTTCAACTTGTGGACTACATCTGACCCGAGCCCCTTGTCTGATCTTTCTCCTTCCTGACCGCCATCAGTTGAGTACCTTTCCTTGGCCAGGCCCTTCTGCCATTACATTTGTGCCACGGAGCCAGTTGATCATGGATGGAAAGCTGACCAACACACCGCCATGATGGTCCACGTTGGAGACTATCTGGTTGTCCATCTCTTACAGGCACTGGACGTGACCCTGCCTCTCGGCTCACTAAAGCACTTGATCAGCTGTTCTTATAGTTATAGGCCATTTCTCTTTCCTCTTTAGTGAAATGCCTTTTTATATGTTTTTCCCATTTTTCTCTTGGGTTATTAACTCTTCTAAAAATTAGTTCATATACATGATTTTATAAATCATAAATAGCAAGCATTTTTCTATTGTATATAATAATACAAATTAAAAACATTTGCATGTTAAAATCTGCAGTGCATGTTGTTTTCTAACATTTGTTCATATTTTTCTTATTGGGCAGAGAGTTTTAATTGTCAATGTGGAGTCAGATTTGTTAACTTTTATGTATTTTGATTCGAGGGCTTTATAAGGCCTTCATTACCTCAAGAGCATAAAAAAATAGCCTCCTGTATTTTCTCAAAATATTATTATAGCTTTGTTCCTGCGTTTTTTACTTGTAGTCCATCTGGAATTGATTTGTGGGTCATCTACTCCTCCACTCACCCCAGTCTGGGTCCCGTCTCACTGTTCGCTTGACGCTGCCCTGGGTCAGGTCCTCAGTGATTTAGGTGTTGCTGAATCAGAGACTGTCCTGTAGTTGCATTCCGTTTGACTTCTCAGCATCACTGGTCAAAGTTGGGGGGACTTAAAAAGACAAAACAGCAAAAATACATGTCCTTCTCCTGGCCTGTGGGTTGGTGGAGTTTCCTGCTCTTCTCTCCATCCCATCAGCTTTCTTGGCCCCCCTTATCGGATCTTTTCCCTCTTTCCTTCTCCGCATTTTGGCATTTCTCGAGGTTTGGTTCTGGGCCGTCTTCTCTGTCTCTCGGGGCTCCGAGCTTTCTGTATGTACTCTTGCCAACGCTTCCTTAGTTTCGTCTCTAGGGTGGTGTCTTTCCTGAGCTGCAGTTTCCTGTGTTCCCATCCCCACCTCTCGCTTCTCTTTGGCCGATCTACAGTGTGTTCTGCCCTGAGCCCTTGACTCACCGCAGCCCCCTCAGCGTCTCTGCTGCAGCACCATCTGCTCCTACAATGCAGACCGGACACCCACGTGTCAGACCAGACACCCATGTGTCCTCCTCAGCCTCTCTTCCCACTGCCCTGTATGCAGTCCTGCCAAAGTTATCTACCAAACCCTTCTCAATGGATCTGCTATTTGTTATCTCTGCACCCCCCCACCCTGTCACCCCTCCCCCACTTCCCCACCCCCACCTTCCTTCTTCTAGCTCACTTCCCATAGGGAAGCACAACCATCTCCTCTTTAAAATCCAATGGCTTCCCATGGCACTTGCAACCATCTAGACTTCTTGGCAGAGTGCTGGACGCAGCGTGGCCTGGACTCTGCCCTACCTCAGGTCCTGTCACCCTCCCATGAGGCCACACTCCCAGCCTCCCCTCAGATCTTGCATGGAACTCAAACCCCCACCGAGCAGGGGGGCGGCATGTGCTTGTCGGGGGCATTTGGTATCAACCTCCACAAACCCAGTGGCTTTCAGCAGCAGAAAATTATTCTCTCACAGTCCTGGAGGCCAGAAATCGTAAGTATTTTATAGGTGAAAAACTGGGGTTTTAAAAGAGCCCTGTGGCTTAGACAACCATTCTTCACTGGCTGTCTCCAAAAACTAACCATTTATAGTAAATTTGAGGGAGGGGGTAAACAACAGATCACTACCACGGAGACAAAAACTAGAGAAAATATTTGTCATAAGGAGTCATTTGGTGAAGCCATAGGAATATGCCGTATTCCTGCAGATCAGGCCACAGAAGTAATTGCAATGTAGTCTGGGGGCTTTTTAATGTTCATATTTATACAAGAGAAACATCTGAGATCTGGAAGCCTGGGAGGGGGATAGGAATTGTCTTGGAGGAGGAGAATGTCCTGTGGCTTGTTTGAACACGCAGGACAGTTTTTTCCTCTGAGCTTAGTTCCTGAGGTTTAAAGACCAAGGAGAACAATGATAATTCTTCAGGACTCGGCCTGAGAAATAGCCTGGGGCTTGAGCTTCCTCAGGCCCAGGCCCCAGCACACATTTCAGTCCCCTGCTTTGAAAGGGCCTGCTTTTCCTCTGCAAGGCTTTTAGGATCTGGAGGACACTTACTTTGGAGTTATCTCCTGTGGAGCAGATAAGTCAAGGATTATCTTATCTCAGTAAACACAAGGGTTTTAGCAGGACAGCCAGCCACTTCCCAGAAGAACAGGGAAGCCCAGAGGGAAAGGGAAACTATTCAGGGCCTCCCTGAGTAAACAGAGATGAGGCCTTCCAGAGAGGTACGGGGTCACCACATCCATCCTGAGCCATTGTTCCTGCAGTGACACAAAACAGGGACACTCTTCAGGGGCAGCTGCCACTGGTCCTAGCAACAGAAGCACCGGAAGTGGAGGGAGGGTCCATGGGTGTGCACGCCTACCTGGACACCAGGTTCCAGTGTTTCCAGCATTTGCTGTCGCGCGTTGTCATTCTCAGCCCACTGCCCTGCAGGGGAAAAGGTCCCAGCCAGCTGCTGCTGGCATTGCCCAGAGCCATGCAGAGCTGCCATCCCATGCCAGTCCTCCGGATGTTTTCATGGCATCTGCAAGCCCACGCATTCCTCTGCTTTTTAGAGTCTGCAAACTTCCCACCTTCCACCTGGCCCATGGCTCAGCAATGGACACTTTCCACACAGTGAAGGAGCCCGGTGACTGAGGGAAATTTTCATCAAGCACAATTAAACTTTTCTTCACTCCAGGGCTCATCCTACACTCTGATGATCAGGTTGATTCATATTTTAACTCTCCTAGAAGAGCAGGACTCACAGGACTTCCCAAACAGAGGTGACTGCAGTACATACAGGACACAACCCGGAAATCCTCACACTGAGCCATCCACTGAGCCACGCCTCTCCTCCGCCCTCCAGAAAGTGGCAGGATTGTGAGGGCAAAATTCAGAGAGTGTCTGCTCTGTGGTAGGACCATGCCAATCTTGACATTCACGGCTGCTGTCTCTCAGTGACCCTGCACTCTGCGCCTTAGAGATGAGAGGAAATCCTTTGGAACCACAGTAGTGACCAGTACCAAAAGCATCCAATGTCAAATGGCCTCAGGCAGGTATCTTACGATGATGCATTTATAAAATCAGGGGCACCTTGCCGTGGTGGAGTGTGGTGGCCTGCTGGGCTTTTCAGACTACTGGTGCCATCATGGTGGCCTCAACCTGTGGAAAGCAGCGCAGGAGTGGAGGGCACCGTGAATGCACCACAGATGGCTCAGACACAAGACACTGAAAGAGTTGTGCCCCGGGAAGCTGCGGTGGGAGGCAGAACCAAGGGGCGGACCAAACTGTAGTCGCCTTTCCCAGGGGTGCGAAAATAGCCCCAATCAATACCTGTGCCAGCCCTGGGCGCCACCCAGGTCAGAGGTGATATGAGTACCCTAACCCACATGTGCGGGTTAGAGAAGGCCAGGCTGTCTGTGGTCGTGGACTTCTCTCCACGTCCTTGGGAATAAAGGTCTCTTATCTCATAGTTTGCTGTTTCATTGTGCTGAAAATCCTAACAGACACTGCGAGCGGTGAAAATCTCAGAGGTTCATGAAACAAAATCGTTCGCAGCCAAGGAGGAGCTACTGCGATCCCTGGGCTATGGAGGAAATCTCAGCAAGGGTTGCAGAGCCCAGCAGCCTCGAGCTGGGGCAGGTGCCTCCACACACTCAGAAAGGAAAGGTTCCTGCAGCCAGTTTGCTGTTTTGGGAGTGAGTGCTATTCTCACTTTCTTTTTTTTTTTTAATTAAGTTTTCATTCTGGAAGACTTCCTGAACAGTGAGTGCAAAGGTAAGCCGGGGTTCCTATGCCCGCACCCAGTTTCCCCGTGGTTAGACACTAAGGGACTCACGCTGGGGCCTCATCAGGAACAAAAACCTGTATGCACTCATTTGTCTATAGTTTTTGTTCAGGGATCTTACCCAGGGGATTTGTGGCACACAGAATTGTGTCCTTTTGCTCCTGTTTACTGTAGTAGACTTATTTACTGCATTAGACTTTGCTTTTGATGGTTTTGATAATTCTGAGGAGTATCTATCAATATTTTGGAAAATATCTTCAGCTTGGATTTGTCTAATATTTTTCTCATAGGTAGACGGGGATTAAGGGTTTGAGGGAAGGACTACAGAAGTAAAGTGTCATTCTCACCTCATCATCTCAAGAGCACACCCCCGTAATCCCAATACTGTGGGAGGCTGAGACAGGAGGATCACAAGTTCTAGCCTGGGAACTCGGGAAGAACTTGTCTCAAAAATAATACATAAATAAATAAACAAGTCTGGGGACATAACTCAGTGTGAGAGACCTTCATTCAATCTTTAGTACTAGAAGGAAAATAAAAAGCACCTCCCATCACAGTGATTCATTCGGTGTTGACCTTGCTGACTGGGAAGGCAGTGATCCTCAGGTTTCTCCACTGTCAGGTTACTCTCTCCGCTTCGGTTTTCAGTATCATCCTCTTCGGAAGGAGGTCACTGCACACTGCGCACAGGGGCTGCGAGCTTTGCTCCACCTCCTTAAAATAATCTGCCTGAGTTATTCAGAATTCTCCTGCACAGGAGGCTGGTCTATCCTCCCACTTAGTCATTTGGCCACTAATTTATATATGACTCATGACCGGTGCAGTACAACTTATATGAGTCTGAATAAACATCAGTGTGTTATTTATTTTCTTAGTCACATGATTCCAATTTGACCACCAAGAACTCCTTCAGTTCCCTCTAGTGTCCCTCTGATTGGCCCCATTGTTACGTGTGTGAGTTGCGGTTTGGTGTTGAAGGCATTTCCTCCTTGTTTTTTGAGCCTGTCCTTAACACTCTCAACTCATCTTATATGCTCCCTATGCCAACCCTGACCTAGCTGCTCTGTCCTTTCTATTAGCAAACAGTCTTCACGACAACGGCATCGGTGTTGGGTGTGCTGGTTGTTAGTGGGGTGTGTTCCTTCCAGATTCCTTCCTCACATAGAAACAAAGAAATCCATGTCCACAGCCATCTGCAACCCGACCAGATCAATCCCAGTTCACAATGGTGTCTCCACCTCCGATCTGGTACTGCACAGATGGTAGACTGGTCCAGCCTTCTTTCCTTGCTTCTCTGTCATCTCACAGTCTCACAGTGAGAAGCCTGACTCCCGCCATCCACCATTCCCTTTCTTCATTGTTCACTTGCAGCATATCTGTCTAGTGGTTTTAGAATTGTTAACCTAGCTTCCCGGGGAGGAAACTTTACTGACTAATGTAAAATACCTAAGAGAAATTCAATATTAAAGTTCAGTCTTTATGTTGGAAAGTTTGACTGGCTTTGACACATGCACAATGCATTTGCCGTCACAGAATAGCATAACCTCCTCACAATTTCCTAGGCTTTAGCTCTTCCATCCTTCCTCCATATTTTTATGGTTTTCCTCATCTTCATGTGAGCAGATATTTTAGATGAATATCAAATAATGGCATACAGGTAATAAAGAACTAATATAGTCCCTAATTGCATGGTTTAAATATACTTACAATAAAGAAAAGTTTTAGAATAGTATAGGATAAAATGTTCATTTTGTACCATAACTTACGTCTGACATTAGGTACCAAAACTGACAAGCTAAACATCTTTGAGGTCATGATGCTCTTTTAGCTGGAAGACAGCTAAATTCCAGAAATATCAGCTCTCCAGGAGGGGTCAGGGCCTGGCTACGCCTAGTAAACAATCAATACTGTACCAAGTGCAAAAAGCGACAGTATTGTGCCAAGAGGTTTTATTTGAACATGGATCCAACTTTCCACTGTACCCAATGGTCTCTCAGCATGTACATAAATCCAGTGGCTTAAAAATTTAGCAAGGACCTTTTGCCATGCAACTGATTCTTACCTCATTTTTTTTAAGACTAACTCATGTTTGTTTTCAAACTCAAAGTTTTGCAACAAAAGCATTATTTACCCCACTCTGAGCCAAGATTGGAGTGAAACGCAGTGGATAATTTATTTACCCTTTACTTATACTCAAGTGCTATTTTTCATTGACTACAGTTTTATGGTCTCAAGAGCAAATCTCACGATGGTAAAACTTTTATGACTTACATTAATTCAGTGACTTCAGCTGTCATGTTTCTCAACTTACTGTCAAGCCGCAGAACTGTATTTTTTGGATATTTCTAAAGGAAATGTCTAAAAGGAAGCAGTGTGGGAGAATTATCAGGCAAAATGTATAGCAAGACTTCCTGAGAAACCAAAGCAGGTGGATTCTGACACACATACACCCCACAGGTACACATCCACATGTGCACACCCACACACACTCATAGCCTTGTGTGTAAGAGGCCTGGAAAGAATCCTTTGGGAAGGCAGCTGCAGTGCAAGACCAGCTTTTCCTAGTGGCTGACGATCCCCACGTTTGAGTGCCCTGTTTTGGTGGCAGCCTCTTTGCATATGGCGGCCAGGAGAGGGTGATAGAGGCTGGGAAGCTGAGAGACAAGGGGAAAGCACAGAGGGAGAAAGGAAGGAAGAGGCAAAAAGTAAAAGCAAGAGACGTACAAAGGGATGAGCAGCACAGAGAGAGAAGACCACTGCTGAAGCACCTACTGTGTGCAGGTCAGGGCCTGCAGTTCAGTCCCAGTCCCTGCCTGTCCTCATGCTACATGACAAGGAGGTGACCACAGAGACACCACCAGCACTGAACAGGGAGAAGACAGAGCTGATGGGGGAAATCGGAAAGAGTTAAGCAGTTAGAAATGTCTGCCACTAGGCACCAAATTACTTCTTCCCCTGGGACTTCTGTTTATTTACCAATTTTTGTTGAACCCCATTAAAAGTTTCACCTTTAACATACTATCTGCTGGACATAGACTATAAATATCTAGCTTTATAATGTGCTGTTAATCAATAATTCTAAATAATGCCCTGAGCCCTGGGCCTCTGTCATCCTCTCCTGGGCTCGTTCTGTGCTCATGGGTCCTGCTCCACGAAAAAATAAACTCCCGTGTCCCCGGGACAGCTTGTGGACGTCACCTCTGAGTCTGTGGAGTGGAGGGCGACGCTGTGTGTGATGGGGCTGGCAGGGGGGTCCTTTCACGGCTCAGCGCCAGTGCAGGATGCAGCTGATCTCCAGGCACGAGGGCTCACCTTCATCACCAGCTGAAAACATGCCACACTCGCACTGCAAAGTCTATGAAGGCAGGTTCGTGTGCCCAGTTCTGTGCCTGGCTCTGCCCTGCAGAAGCGACGCCCGAGCAGGACACAGTGACGCAGAATAAATAAGGATAAGTAAGAAGCAGGGACGGCATTCTTTCCCCGTGCTGTGGGCCTGGGGATTGAGGGGAAGAAGGCATAAGGCAAGAGAAGGTCAGTGAAGAAGCAAACTCCAAAGGCCCCTTTCCTTCGGGACTTAAATAGGGTCCCTTGAGCCTTTTGTGATTCTTAGCATTGTCTTTAGCATCAAGTAAGGCATTTATTTACCATGGTGATCTAACATGAAACATAACATTTGCATTTTGGTAGATGAAATCACTAAAGAAGTTCACGAAGGAAAATGAGAATGAATTATGTTTTAAAATAAAGCCAGACGTAGTACTGTAATTCCAGCTCTTGGGAAGCTGAGGCAGGAGGGTCACTGTGAATTCGAGCCAGCCTGGGCTATGTAGTGTGTTCAAGCCTAACTTGCACCAAACAGTCAGATTCTGTCTCAGAAAAAAGAAAAAGTAAAAGCGTCTTTCCTTGGAGCCGCTTTTTGGGCCATGGGAACCAACTGGACCCTGGATAGTGGACACACAATGGAAACAGGGCAGAAGAGACTTATTTGGCACCTGAACTGCATTTCCTTGAACTCTCTTCCAGATCCCTGCGGGCTCCTGCTCTCTCTGGGGTCTCAGCTCAGGGTGCCCCGCTAGGAAACTCTGCCGAGCTTCTGGTCTCTTGCACCCTTTCCTTGCTTTATTTTTCTGATAGTGCACAGTCACCTGCAAGGAGGGAGGCATGTGTTGACTGGTGGTCAGTTCACTCGCTTGTCCTTAGCTTCTGCTAAGAGGCTCAAAGCCCCACGAATGTGGACTGCAATTATGTCCTGTTTACTTCTGAGTCTTCTATGGTTATAACGGTGCTGATCCACGTTTGTTAAATGAATGATTGTCTGAGTGAATAAATTCAAAGTTTCCTCTGGAGATCATTATAAACAGACATCCAAATATCTCTGGGTGTGACGAGGAGTGGAGTACCAGACTGCAGTGTGTTAGACACACAGCTTTTGTGACAGTCACCTGAGCCCACGTTTGCCCTCTTTGGGCAGATGAAGGCCATATGGGGAGGCCTGGAAGGCAAGGGCTGCTCATGGCAAAACCCCTCAGAAATGCAGAGGGCTCAGCTCTCTCCAAGCCCCAAGGCAGCCCTCACCCCCAGTTCTGAAATGGAAGTGTATGAAATCGAACGGGCATAACCAGAGCCAGCATCTCTAAGGTAAGTAAGAGCCCTCTGCTCACACACAGCCCGTGTTAGTCAGGGCAAGGCGGTCTGAACACCAGCACAAAGGGGTCTCTCTCACCTCACCAGCCTTGACCCCAGCCAGGGACCTCCCCTGCCTCCTCCCCGGACCCAAGGCTAACGCTGAGGAAGAGCTGGCCATGTCTCAGGCATTTTGCTTAGGCGTTTACATTCCTCGCATATTATCCCCATTTAATAGGAGGGGAATTTAGGCCCAGTGACACTAGGTTATTTCACTTGTGGTCACCCAGCTAATAATGAAATGTTGGTGTCATCTCAAGGCATCTGACATCAAAACCTGGATTCAAAAATAAATTATTTTTAACTTAATTTTAATTAGATATTAAATTCCAAAACTATATGTAGACACCCTATAAAAAATTCCTCCTACACATAGCTGCCCAGTTTCTCTTGCCAAAGGCAGGCAATATGATAAGCTTCCTAAGGTCTTTCCAGTGATTATTTGAAGCACACACAAGTCCGCAGAGGTGTGTGCGTATATGGGAGTCCACGTGTCTATGTATATTTTGGTAAACTTTTTGCTGTGGAAAATGCTGAACAATTATAAAAGTGGACAGAATCCTGTACTGAAATCCCCAAATTCAAATCACCCTCTCAGTATCAATTCAAGAATAATTATATCTCATCCATACTCCATCCCAGACTTCATATTTCATTTATAAATATTGCTGAATGCATATAAAATGAAGATTGTTGAGCTATGACCCCTGAAAATTAAATAATCACCCCTGAAAATTAATGAAGTCTTTAATATCATCAAATATCCACCTAGTATATGGATTACTCAGCTTTTTTTTTCTCTGACAAAATATCTGATGAAAAAAAGCTTAAAGGAGGAAAGATTTATTTTGGCTTACAGTTTCACAGGCTTTAGTTCATGGTCTACTGGTTCTGTTTGGGAGCAGGACATCATGGCAAAAGGTGCATATTTCATGGTGGAGAGAGAGAGAGAGAGGGAGAGACAGAAACAGAGACAGAGACAGAGACAGAGACAGAGACAGAGAGGGAGGCCAGGGCCATAAGGCAGCCCCAAGGACCTGTTCCCTGTGTCCAGGGCATGCCTCCTAAATTTCCATCGCCTCTCAATAACCCACCAAATTATGAACTCGACACAACCTATTGATGATATTAGAGCCTGATCCAATCCCCAGAGTCCCAGCCACCTCTGAACGTTGCTGGAATAGATACCAAGCCTTCAACATTCGAGCCTTTGGAACGTTCCAGATCCAAATGTAACAGTGAGCAAACTCTTATTCACCCCATTTTTACAGGTTGTTTGAATAGGGATCTAAGGAAGATCTACAATTATAATTGTTGATAGGTCTTTAAGTCTGTTTTAACCCATTGGTTCTCTTCTTTTTTAACTCTTGCAATTTATTTGCTGAAGAAATGACTTTGTCCTATAGAATTTCCAACAGTTCAGATTTTATAGAACATAAAGACCCTTGTACGTGAACAGTATGATAAAATCCACACTACCTTACACTTTGCTCTTTTTCATAATAAAATTCATCAATCCATTCAACATGTGTTTACCGAAGGCCTACCACCATTCCACACACTGGGAATTACTAGCAAACAGAGAAAAGAATCCCCAGCTTCGTGGAATTTAGATGTGAGTGCCTGTTCCCAAGCTTTGGCATTACAGAAACATGTAGTATTTTGCATAGAAAAATGAATTTTGTAGGGCACATTTCTGGCAATAAGTTGTAATTCAGTGAATCACAGATTTCAAATTTTCATAGACATGGAGTCTCTCAGTTTGTTAGGATTTGGATGAAACGTAGCCTCTTGAAGGGTCATGTGTTCATAGGTAAAACTTTCAGCAGGGAATTGGCAACCTATGAGTGGGTCACTCCCTTGATTAACTGATAGCTGAAGGCCCAGTAGAAGGTGGAGCCCAGCAGGAGGGAGTGGGCCTTTGAAGAGTGGATCTTATCTCTTTTTTGCTGCTTCCTGGCTCCATGAGGTGAGGGCTTCCCTCCGCCACACCCCTCTGCCATGTTTCAGGTGACAGCGACCAATGCCTGTGAGAGTGGGAGCTGGAACAAATCTTTTCTGCTTTAGATGATGCATGTAAGGACTCTGCCCCAGCTGTGGAAAAGGTGGCTCCACACAGCTCAGTTAAACTGCACCCATTTCCCCTCCCTCCACCCAAAACGTGGGCAAGGGCTGGTTCCCCATACACCCACCAGGAGTACGGGAAGGCTTTGACATATTCCTACTTGACAGGTAAAAAATATTATTGGCATAGTTTTCATTTTCATTTATTTGATGAGAGATGTTAGGTATTATTTGTCATATTTTTAAAATACATTTTTGTTTTCCTTTCTGCCTACTTGCCATTCCCCATTTCTCTGTGAGCCTTTGGTCTTTGACTTCTAGACTAGACTAGAAGGAATTAGAAATCTATGCACTAACTGCATAGTAAGTCATTTGCCTATCACTTCCTTTTTTGCCTTATGTATAGTGATGGCGGTTCTTTTTCCTTTTTCCTTTTTTTTTAAAGACAGGGTCTCACTATGATGTGCAGGCCAGCCTTAAACTCACTTATTCACTTATGCCCAGGTTGGCCTCTAATTTACCTCCTGCCTCAGCCTCCCGCGGGCTGGGATTATAGATGTGCATCACACTCACAGCAGGTGATTCTTATCACTTGGAAATTATTAATTTTCTGAAAGTATCATCAGGCTTATTAATCTTCCTTCACATTGCATCTGGGTTTAGAGTTAGACCAAGTTTAGATTTTTCGTTACCAGGTTGTCCATTGGCCAAGGTTGCCTTAATTAACCCACAGCAACAAGCACAGAGTGTTAGCAGTTTAACATCACAAAGCTGATTGGTCCCTCACACCTGGGACTGACGCTGACTGACTGAGCCTCCTCAGCCCACCTGCACGCAGGACTCTACAGCAGCTGTGTGCAGAAGGAATCATGGCACGTAGCGCTGGAAGGCTCTGCTGGCACTTCACTGGCCACAGCGAGTCCTAGGTGCCTGAGCTATAGATGGGGCCTTGTAACCCCAGCTGCGTTCAGAAGCAGAAAGGGCGCGTGTGGGTGCTATAGGCTCTGTGCTCCTGGCTCCCACCGAAGTAAAGCCCTGCTCTCTGTGCACCCCATTTCTGTGACTTTCTCTGACACACTGGTGAGCAGAGCCCTGCAGCAGAGCCCTGTACGTGAGCAGCTCCCTTGGATCAGACCGTGTGGCCGTTTGAGAACCAGATGGGGCAGACATCAGAGAGTGGCCGCGCTGACTCCGCCGAGGAGCCCGTGACCCCCACGGTCCCGGGCTTTGGCGTAAGAACAGTTGTCTCATCATAAAGAGGCCCCAGACTTCTTCCTTCAGGAGCCAGGACGACCCTCTTAACCAACGGCTACTTGAGTTACTGTTGGGTGTAACATCTGGAACAGACGGGTCACTTGGTGTTGCTTACTTTTACAGAGAAATAAATAGTCCGTAGCCTGCAGACCAGTGAAAGGTGCTGTTTGTTCCGACAGTGGATTGTTTTGTTGTTGTTTTTGCAGTTTGCAAAGCCAATGGATCTTGAAACTTTAAACAAAAACAATGAAGAAATTAAAATAAATCCTGAGGGAGCATAGAAGACGGGCATACTGTCTTCAGCATGAATCCTGACCTAATCATTGTTTCTAGAGCTGTAACCCTGATCAGTTGATGCCCAGTCAGCAGGTAGAAGACCCGGGGACTCCAGAACCTGCCTTTGCGTTCCAACAGTGGATACCTGGAGAGAAGAGGCGCGCTCAGGTTTTCTGCTTACTGGGACATAATCTCCTGGAGTTGCTTCAGGCAGTGGGGGTTGCTCCTGAGGAACAGGAGAAACGGGTCTCCTGGGGACCAACTTGCAACCATCGGCGAGTGGAAATGAAACTGTGTCAGTGACTCCATGCCCCCACTCAGCTGCAGGAGAGGAATCCTATGCGACAGAACCCAGAGGAAGAGCCGGTGACGGTGTCTTAGGCGGGGGTACGGGGTCCCTCTCATCTGCCGAGATAGAATGCTAACAACGCTTGGTGTGTGGTGCAAGGGAGATAAGGGGAGAACTGGTTGTCTTTTAGGGAACCATACGGTATGTGCGCTGAAGAAACAGGGACTGGAAAGACAGAGATATTAAATGATTAATTCTGGCCTTAGTAAATTAGAGTATGAAAAAGACAAATCCCCGTGTTGGGTTAGACACTTTAAAGGACATGTAAATTAGCCAGACCCAATAAATCTGCAGTCCTAGCACTCTGGGGGCTCCCGCAGGAGGATCTCAAGTTTGAGCTCCACTTGGCCAGCTGAGTGACTCAGCAAGACCTTATCACAAACTGGAAGATAAAAGGCGCTGTGGATGAATCTTAGTGTTAAGATCTGAGGGTCAAACACTGGTACTGCAAATAAATTTAAGAGGAGCATTTATGGTGGGTCCTCTCTGCTCCCGCTCCAGTGCTAGAGATTGAACTCACAAACTTTACACTGAGTCGTCTCCTTTTTATTTATTTATTTTTTGAGACAGGGTTGCATTTGCTCAAATATTTGCTGTTGCTATCTACTAGGCCGACTCCCAGAGGACCCTCCCACCAGCCACACATCATGGGGAGGAGGACAGCTTCGCCACCCAGGTCACGTACCAAGTGACTTTTTCTGTCCAATGGAATTCACTGTCATTTCATGGTTCTGACATTGCTTTATTCCTTCTGTCACAAGGCCAAGACAGAGGCGGATCCTGAGGCCCGTATCACAGAGTAAGCCAACAATAGAGGGAAGCCTCTTCACTACCAGGGTATGAGCAAGACATGAGAGTGCAATGTTGGAAAGCGCTAGGATTTAGGAGGCCTCTTATTATTTCAGCGGAGTTTTCCTAAATTGACACCTGCAGATAATGGGACCAGAGATGTGGTGCTGATCTACCAAAAATCCCAGAGTGGATGGATCCGTAGAATATTACCTACAAGAAAAACGGACCCTATGAACTTGTGACTTTCATCAAGACGCAGAAGAACAAAACACTGGAAACATGAGTTTGTTTCTGTTGCTCCCCTGTGACCAGAGACTACAAAAATATAAGCTCTGGAGAGGATTTCCACTTCAAAAGCAGAAGTGAAAGGTAAGTATGGGAAGGCAGAAATTCCAAGGATGGAAAAGTCAGAATTGGATGTAAAGAGGATGATGATCAAGCAGAACTGGGTGGAAGTTGACAGAGAACCAATTCATCTCTAAATCCCTCATTCACTCTACTCTGAGGGGTCACTCTCCTTTGCCTCTCTAGAGAGGTCACAACACAAGCTCGTGTGTGGGCCTGCAGGCACAGTGTGTGCCACCGTGCTTATCACAGAGCTCCTGGGCCTTTCCTGCCACCCAGCTCCCAGAACTCGGTCATCAGACCCTTCTTCTTCAGCCAGGAGACTGAAAGTTCACTGGAGAATCTAAGAGGAAAGATCTTAGGACACCGACCACAGGGGGCCCCAATAAAAGGTTCGCCCACATGGCAGATAGTGTTAAAATTAAAGGTCTCAATCTTGAATGCAAAGCTTCCCAGCAGTCTGGTTTCCTACAGCTCTGACACTGTCCGGGCTCAGGACGGCCAACAGTTGAGAAGACTGAAAAATTGACTTGGAGAAAAAGACCATTGTACACGTGCAAATTAAAAATCTTTCAAACATATAAAAACCTATGACATATATATATATATATATATATATATATATGCACACACACACATATCTATATTTGGTATCTTTATTGCTAACACTTTATATGTTATATATACAATTAATATCCTCACAGACATAAGAGAAATTTTTTCATTCATAATTTTTTTTGAGACATGGTCTTGGAGTTTTTTGTAGTTCAGGTTGGTCTTGAACTCACTATGTAGCCCAGACTGGCCTTGAACTTGCAGGGGTCCTCCTGCCTCAGCCTCCCAAGTTCTGGGATTACAGGCATGCACTATTATGCCTGGCCATCATTCATAATACAAGAATGGTTTTTTTTTAAATCATTGAGACATTGAGAGATCAAAAAAGAGACATTGGAAGTCTAAATATTAGTACAGAAGCCTGACGTGGTGATGTACACATATAATCCCAGGATTGAGGCTGAGGCAGGAAGATAGCTAGTATGAGTCCAGCCCAAGCAGTTCAGCAATTTAGGGAGATTGTCTCAAAGTTTAAAACTTTTTTGAGAAGGTCCAGGTATGTAGCTCAGTGTGAAGAACACGGGCTCCATTCTCAGTGCATTACAATTACAGAAACGAGAAGTTGGTTCGGTTTGAAGAGGTCTTTCAGAGTGGTCAGTAACATAAAAAGATCACCAACAAAAGAATAAGGACTGGTTTAGGTGGTCCAGCACTGGTATTTGTTAGGAGTCCCAGAAAGTCATCAGAGAAAATGAAGTAAGGAAATTAACAAGGAATGATTTGTGGAAATTATCAGACCCAAAGAGCTTGAGGGACCAGACTGAGGGATCCACTGAGGTCCACACCAAAGCAGATCGGGAGAAAGTTCAAGTCCTGACAGTTATGAAGAGGAGATTACTCCAGTTCCCAGAGAGTGAAAAGTATCAAAATTTAGGCAGAGAGACAGTAAAAGCAAGAAATACTCAAAAAAAAAAAAAAAAGATATCTGGTCTATTATTCCGTATCCACCACGAATATCAAAAAAAATATGAAGGTAAAATAGAAACATTTGAAGTATGCAAATATCAACAAAAAACCCCTTACATTCTATGTATCCTTTCTCAGGAAACTACTAGAGGAAGAACTCCATCAAAATGAGCACATAAACCAAGGGAAAAGAGACGTGGAATGCACAGGAAATCCCACAAAGACAGGCAGAGAACATCCTTGAGAGGAGTAGGAGTCTCCAAAAGACCGGACAGGGGACAGAGTCCAGATGGCCCAGGGTCACAAGCAGTGAGTCCACTGCCATCTTTCAAATCCGGGTCAGAGTGCCCAGCAAACCGCACAGTTGTCAGTGTTCTGATCAACTATCTTCTTTCTCTTCTGCTGCAGTTTGTATCTAGATGTTCCCTAAAGCCTCACGTGGTTTTTTTCAGAGGTGGCTGACTCTAGAGTGTGTGACTGATCCGTACTGCAGTGCTGGGATTATGGGTGAGGATTGCTGGATCGATCCACTGATAGCACTGGCAGGCTGGGGACTTAGCCCGGTGGCATAGGCGCCTGCCCGGCAAGTGTGAGGTCGTGATTTCCATCCTCAGTATCAAAAAAAAGAGATCCAGGATGACTGGGTTGGCACTGCCCTAATCTTGGTAGGCTGGATACAATATAAGGGGCAGAAAGAAGCTTGCCTGTCTCTCCCTTGTTGTCCTTTCACCATGTGCCACCCTGCCTTAGTTATGGACTGAAACCTCTACAAAACAAGTTAAATAAACTATTTCCCCTTTAACTTTGGGTGTTGGGTATTTCGTCTCAGCAGTGAGAGAAAAGTAACTAAGATGTCCTCTGTGACTCGTGCTTGGGTCTTCTGAGGGGCCTGATTTCACCCCACAGGAAAGGTCTTCTCTGACCTCCCGAAAGCTGCAGGCCAGACCTGGGAAGATCAGAGCAGCTGATTCACCTGACTACAACCTTGTCCCATGACCTGACGCTTAACAGTATGTACCCGCTTTTCCGTTCTCAACCTTAACCTCTATCTTGACCTTTCTAGAAGTGCTGGTTTCTACACATCCAAGGACTCCAAACCCAGAGGTTCTACTAAACCTATGTTCTTCCTGGAACCTACTGGCAATTTACTTCTGCACTACAATTGGATTTGTGTTTGGTGCTCAGGCAAGACCAAAGACTGTATCCAGCGTGGTTACAGACATGGGTTGGGAAGTTGTGGAGAAAAGCTAAAGTATCTCTAATGCAATGTCTCGGAAAGGGATTTCTTGGGGATAAAGGAAGAAGCAGCCTCGAGAGCAAAGGAGGCTTCTGAGTTACTTATGTGATCCTCTTTCCAAGGAGAGAAGAATGCGCCAGGATTCTTTTTCTCCTCATCGTCTTCCTCCTCTTCCTCTGCCACCTCTCTCCTTTTCTCCTCCTCCTCCTTCCTCTTCCACATCTTCCTCCTGTTCTGTTTCCTTGTCTTTGTCTTCTAAGTTATATACGTTCTTGATTGACATGTAAAAACAACAGGGTACCGTGTGATGTTCTGATACGTGTGTACATGAGTTATGTGCAAATCAGGGTAAACACATCTATTTCCTCAAACGTTTGTCATTTCCTAAAACATTTGTCATTTCACTGAGCTACACCCATGCATAGGTGTGAATGGGGCCTGAAAAGGAAGGAAAAAAGGAAGGAGCAGCAATTTAGAAGGTTCCAAGAGAGGAAAGCTTTTGAAATTCTGGTTGATGCTACACAGTGAGAATGAATCAACGTGTGTAAAAATCACAAACAAAATGTGAGAATGAAGGACAAAAAACACGCATCGCAGGAACTCGTTCTGTCACATTCAGGAAGCTTTGTGTGCCTCTGCACATATTATACAGACATGTGAGTGGCAGAGGTGAAATTCAAGATGGGCTGAGGGCTGTGCTCAGTGGCAGAGCTCTTGGGTTGCATGCGCGAGGTCCTGGGCTCATCCCCAGCACGGGAAGGAGAGAGAGAGGAGGAAAAACTCAACAGAGAGTGACTCTTGAGAGTAGAGAATAAACTCCAGGGCGGACAGATAGAACCTTCAGCTGTGTGTGCTGTGATTTATTTCTGAAACTGGGTGTGGCCCATGTGTTTCTTTATGCTACTTACGCTAACTTCTTGATTCTCAATTATTCTTCATTGAACTAACTGAAATTGTCAGCAAAATCACCAGGAATACAGTAGTGACTCAGTGTAAATAAGATTATAATAACAATAGACAACAGAAAAGGTTATTTCCGACCATTCTACCCTTGCTTTTTTTTTTTTAAACCACATTTCAGGACTGAGGAAGTATTTTTGTTAAAAATTGGGTCTTGCTGGATTCTCTTGAACAGAACAATGTGGAAATAAAAATGTCCTAGAATCTGCAATTCAGTCATCAACTGTGTGAAGTTAGGAAGAATCGCACCAGCTGCGTGGTCCACGCCCCGCATTTTTATAGGTGAAGTGGTGAGTGACACCTGAGGTCATGACAGAGGACATCAGAAGTCATCAGACAAAGTTGGTTCTGGGTCCAATCTGCCACAAGCCCACGATTGCCCCACAGTCTGCTGGGCTCTGGGCTGGTGGTTTGTCCAGCACAGCCACTTTTGTCAGGGAACGAGCAGTGATTTTCTGAGAAGATGCTCAGTTCCTTGACCAAAAGGCAGGCTTGAGTTTGAGGACCAAACAGGGGCCCCTTTGCCCAGCCAGCGCTGAAAACAGGATTTTCCAGAAGGGGCAAATGAAACAGCAGAGTGTGAGGGTCGGAGTGTGATGCAGGGGGAGGCTACTGGGGTGCCCCCCCCATACAGAGGTCTGGGAGAGTCCGGGAGGGGCTGAGGAAGCGGGGTGCACTGCGCACAGACCCTTCAGCAGCAGCAGGAGGTAGAGCAACTGGGGCGCCGGCTAGGAGGGAGCCAGCCCCGGCTCTGTCCTGCCTTGGCCACTTCCCACACCACATGGGCTAATTTTTACCTTCTCTGGTCATCAGAAAAATGGAGATAGTAACAGTATCCATCTCATAAGATGTAGAATTGCATGTTTTACATTTTGTGTCAGCATGTGTGTAGCATCTGCATATAGCAAGGGCTCGTGATGACAGTTACTAGGATTATCCTTTTAGAAGAGAGAAGTCACACGCTTTCACAGTCTAAGAAGGAGGCTGCGCTGGGTCAGAGAACAGGAACACAGTTGTCTCTGGACTTCAGCCTCGTGCCTGTCTTACAAGTGTAAGGCCAGCCCAGCTTGGGGAAACAAGGAGTTCTCCCAGGCCAGGTTCTGTGGGGCCCACTGGGAAGGTGGATGGCACTACTGAGACACTTCAAGCGGCTTGGACACGCTGCCTAGGTGCATGCAGCAGTCCTCCGCCTGTAACCCAGCCAGGGAGCCAGGCCAGGCCCTCCCTACTCAGCCCCGTGCCTGGGGTACCCTCGCCCACATCAAACCCTGTGGGGGACTGGAGAGGTCTGTGGGGCTAATGGCATAAAACAAGTAATGTTTTAAAAAACATCAAGTCAGAATGACAGGCAGGAAGTCAAGGAGGCCTTCTGCAATTTTGGGACCACGCCTGCTCACTGAAACGCAGTCTTCTTCAGTGTCTGGATAGTCACTCAACAACAGACCCCTGCAAGGGCGGAGCTGCTGCTGTCTGCTTGGATTTCCTGAGGGAGGGGCTCAGACGTGACTGGGAACTCAGTGCTAAGGGGACAGGCTGTGCTCTGCTGTGGAAATCAGCCAAGGCACCCTGAAAGGCGGGACACTGGGATGCCTTGTGAGCTGATCTACCACTGTGGCCTGGGGAGCCTTGGGCCTTCCACTCACTTAGCCTTTTGAAGACTTCCAAAGTTTTTTAGCAGCCTCACCAGTCTACTTTTCCCAAACTCTCCAGCAGCTGAATTGTGCACCCTGCCCAGGAGCAGCGTGAGAACACGGTTGTTTCTCTGATCTGTGGCGTTGCTGTGTTGCACAGGCTGGGGCTTGATTCCTCCCTCCCTGCCTCTGTCCCCAGCCTCCACCCCAGGTCCCCTGCCAGGCTGCTCTTCCTGAGTTCCGTTCCAGGTCCTGCAGACCACTGCCCTGTCCGGCCGCCTGGGTGGTGGAACTATCTCTCCTCCTTGTTAGATCTCACCAGCCTGGACACGGCTTACTGGACACAGCCTGGTCCAGGCACGTGCAGCTCCCCTCCCAGGGGGACTTAACCAAAGCCCATAGGCTGCTGGATTCCAGAAAACTGACTGATAGATCAACAATGGGCTAAACTCACATCCTCGTCACTCAAGTCACCTCTGCCCGCCCCTGGCCTGTGACAATGAGTCAAATGTGGATTCTCGTTCCTTAGATGAGGTTTCGTTTTGTGTGAGACACCTTAATCCCTCTTGGAAAATGGAAAAATGTCTGAGGAAGATGCACCTCAGACTATGGAGTGGAGTCCGACCTCCAGCTGACATCTGTGAAACCCCTGGATAGTACCAGTGGCTTCATGGTGTACAGTGTCCACTTGGCCCCACTTCTCCGAGAGCAGAAGGAGGGGCCCCACCTCAGGGGGCAACCTGCTGGGGTTTGGGGACAGGACTGAGGCCCTGCGTGGCCATTCACTGCCTCGGGGGGTGTCTTAGTTACTGTCTCGTTGCTGGGACAAAATACCCAAAACTACTTAAGGGAACGGAGGATTTTGGCTCATGATTTTTAGAGGATTCGGGCCATCGCTGGCCAGCTGGCTCCCAGACAGGAAGGGCCTGTTTAAAGGGTCTGGAGGAGGAAAGCTACCTGTGTCATGGTGGAGAGGAGGAGGAGAGAAAAGGGAGGAGCCAGCAGGGAGATACAGCTTGGCAGATGCTTCCTCCTGACAGCACATTCAGCTCTGAACTCTTTATGGATTAATCCACTGGAGAGCATAACACCCCCATGACACAATCGCCTCCAAAGGCCCCCACTTCTGAACACACAAGGCTCTCGGGGGACATTCCAGACCTAAACCACCACAGGAAGCTGGGTGTTTGCCAGTTCTATCCAGCATGACTGGCGGGGTGGCGGCTTTTGTTGGGCAATAGGCATCCGTGAGTCTGCAGCATCAGAAAAGCCCAGTTGTGCATTCTGGAGGTTTGGCTCCGAGGGACCCGCCAGCTGCCCCATGGAACCTCTGGACCACGCGGGAGGGTGCTGGCCTCCGCCCTGCTTGGGACTTCTTGCTTGTCACACCAGGCGGGGGGTGACTGCTGTTTGTCGGGCAGCCTGGGAAGCAGCAAGCCTTCTCTTTGCCTTTTTTGGAGTCAGAGAAGTGGATTTTATGTTCTTGGGAAAGACACAGAGGAGAATATGCTTTTCATTACAGTTTCGGAGGCGGATGAGCAGCAGGGTCAGGCCTGGGGCTCTGAAGTGGAGACTTTAGCACCAATTTCCTCTGCAGGGGTGGCTGTTTCTCATATGCTACTTTCCCAAGAATCTGACTCTGTGAGACTCCAGCCATGGGAGTGAGACTTGGAGAGTCCTGATTCCGTCTCTTGCATTGCCTTTTTCTTTCCTTCTCTTTTAATCCCCCCCACACACACACTTCAGGTCCATCGTTTCTACTTTCTCTCACCCAGGTGTCTTGCTTTCTGCCGCATCCTCAGCCCTAGAACCCCTGTACCCAGGCCAGTGCTGCCTGGAGGCAGACAGACGTGAGGTGCCCCTGCCTGGTTCTCTTGCACATCGAGGAACACTCCTGCCATCTGCTTTCAATGAAGTATGGATTTCGGTACATATTATGGAAACAGAAACGGAAAAACCATCGGCGTCCCTCCTGCAAAAACAATCATTATCCATTGAAACGAGCTCTCAGGAACTTCCGGGTGTACAGCCCTTCACTATTAATGAAGAAGAATTCAGACAGGAATTCTGGCAGGGCTGGACCTCAGAGAGGGAAGGAGTGGAATGTTTTGAGTCACCGGCAGTTAGGAAGACAGTCCCTTCCCAGAGCAAACAGAGCGTCCAGAGCCAAGGTGAGGGAATCCAACACCAGCCTGGTTTCTCCCTGACTCTGGAATGTGGGCTTGCGGGCCTGCAGGCTGGGAGGTGGGCTCAGTTACTCCAGGGCCCAGGGCTCAGCCTAGGGAGCACAGCCAGGCTGGAAATGCCATCTGCCCTGGGGCCAGCCCTTGGGACAGGGCGCCCCAGTGAGCGCTAGTCATCCTGCAGGAAGCTGCCACCCTTTACCTCTGCCCAGTTCAACCCAGCTGCTGAGGAGCTGCTGGGTGTAGGACAGAAGCGCCGCACATCTTTAATTTAGCAAGCAGGAAAAGGCAGCATGGAAGACCATGCCCCTGCACAGTGGGCTGGAGAGAGGGAGAGGAGGAAGGAATGGCAGAGAGGTTTCCATGAGGAGCTTGTCTTTTCTCCTCCCCAGAAAGAGGCAGACAGGCCTTTCCAGAGAGCAGCGTAGACTTGTGTGCTCTCTGCCACTGCAGAGTTGAGGCACGGGGTGTGTGTGCATGTGTGTGTGTGTGTGTGTGTGTGTGCGTGTGTGCGCTGTGACAGCCCCACCTTCCTTCCTGACCCACTGATGCCCCCAATCCTGTACTCTCAAGCGATGCCACTGTGCCAGGGAGAGTGACCCTCAAACGTCACCGGCAGCTGGCATCACCGGGGCATTAGCTCCTCAGACTGTCCTCAAGAGAGGCCGTGATGGGAGGCAGCGGAAGCCTGAGCACTGACTTGGGACTGGACACTGAAGGAAAAAGGCAGTCACGGAAGAAGACGACCTTGGCGTCCGGTGTCACGGCTTTGTTGGGAGCAGCTCCACTTGGGCTGGAAACCTGGATGCTGTGAGGGGAGGGGCGCACGTGAGCCTGCAGCCCTGCTCCCTCCAGAGCGCACACGTCCACGTCAGCGTGGACGCGGGGAAAACCCTCCGCTGGAAGGTAACTTCCAGTCTTAGTTTCTCCTAGATGGCACTGATTAATTTTGACACCTGCATCTTCTATTTCTACAACAAAACATCTGGGACGAAGTGATTTATAAGACACAAAAGTGTGTTTGGCTCATAGTTCTGCAAAGTCCACGGGCAGGGTGTCAGCATCCCAGTGGTGTTCCCGTAAGGTCCTCGTGCTGTGTCCTGTCACACGGCTGGACAAAGCAAGTGAGCAGCCTGGGTCTCCCTGTCTCTTCTAGTAAAGCCATTCCGGTCAGGACTGGCCAGCCCACAGGACCTCACCTAGTCCTCACTGCTTCCCCAAAGCTCCACCTCCGAATACCATGAACGTCCGAACTCTGGGGAATATCCAATTGCAGCCGCATCGTACTCCAAACACCCACATTTCCACCTGTCAACGTTTCAATGTGTTTAGTGCCCCCCCCATTTTCAACGTATTTCCTTATAACCTGTCACTGACCTTCATCTCGCGAGTGTGTGGTGGTTTTTACCTGTTGCTAAAAGAAAGCAGGTGAGGAGGCACAGACAGCAGACTGAGGGGGATGGCGGGAAAGTGCTACCTCCACTCCCACCCCTGTCCTCAGGACCCCAAGATCCTTCCCCAACTGCACAGCATGCACAACCTGCCGGCCAGTCACCCAGCCCCAGAGCCCCTCTGCAGAAAGCAACGATGGCCCAGGAGCAGATGGTCTTTGGCCAGCACTCAGCAACAGTAAAATTTCCTTATTTTATCCCAGGCTGAGAGGAGGGGCTGGTGACTGTGAACAGTGTCACTCACTCCCTCTGTTGCACAGGACAGGACTGCTTGTCCCTCCAGTGGGCAAACTGTGCACTTACTAAGTTCCCTGGGTATCTTCCCAACAACGCCTGAGTGTTAGGCTTCAATAAACCCAACAAGGGGGCCGCAACATGCTGGGAAATGCAGACTGCTCTTCCACCCAGGAAACTGAGTCAGAGCCCCTGGGCACATCCTCTGACCATGGCCAGGATTCTGGACATTTTCTTGCCACAGGCAGGTCTGCAGCCCACTCAGTAAAGACAAGATGGTGCCAACCAAGTTGCCTCAACCCATCACTCCCTGGGGCCTCAAAGCCTTACTGGAGTTATTATATCAAAAGCTAAGTGGTTACTTGTTGTACCTTGTTGAGTATGTCTTTTGGAATCTTCTGGAGTTTGGGGTCTGTATTCTAGACTGTTATAAGCAAGGACTATTGTTTCTAATTTTTAACATCTAATGATCTATACAGATAGATCATTAAAAATTCTAAGCTACTTGAATACAACTGTGAATAGGTAAAGGATGGTGATTTATCTAAGGGTACATGGGAAATTTTAGGTAGCATTTAATCTATCTTTTTGCTAAAGTGCCTTCTTCCTTTTGGAGCTCAAATCCTTGGACACTGTATGGAAAAGCTGGTTCACATGGAGTTAAGTGTCAGTTGGCGCTAATCGAGCTAAGTGCCATTCTAAGAATCTGATTGGTTGCTAACATGATGAGAACGAACAGGACAAGGTTAGTTTATTTTGGGTCAGTGATCACAAAGTAGGACGCAGAAGAAAGAAAGCTTCCACGGAGAATGATGTGAACAGCTAATAATACAGGGTATCGTGTGCCAGCATTATTCTATGCACTTTGCATATGGTAGCTCATTTAACCCTCAACACAATCAGGTGTTGCTCTGTTATTATGTGGTGAGTTCTATTATTATCTCTATTATACACTGAAAAAAACCAAAGCACAGAAAGGAGAGTAATTTTCCCCAAGTCACAGTTAGTTGGCTGGACCACACATAGATCCGATTCAATCCCTATCTCTTCTTCAACATTGGAAGTTGCCAACCTTGATGACTAATGAATTCTGGTCGATTGATGCAGTTGATTTGTCATGGCTGGATTTTTGCTGCCACCATGAGGAGGTGGAATCACAGTCCCACTGATGAGTGAGAAGCTCTGGGATCAAGGAAAGGTAAGGATGCAGACAAGGCCTCTGTCTCCACCCACAGAGGAGCCAGCTGGGCTCTGGGGCCTGCACGTGCAATCCCAGCAACTCTGCAGGCTGAGACAGCAGGTCATGGGTTGGAGCTAGTTGGAGGCCAGTCTTGGTAAATTAGCAAGACCTTGCCAAAACAGCAAACAAGCAAATGACAGGAGGAAGCAGCGTAGGGAGTGGCGTCCAAGAGTCCCATCCCTTTCTGCCACCAGTGACCTGGTGATGAGTCAGGCCACAGGGACAGGCCACCCTAGCTGTGGACTCTAGTGCATGACACTGAGCTCCGAGAACATAGTACAATGGAAAGCCAGGCCGGGCTCTGTGCCCAAAGGGTAACTGGGTCAGAGGGACAAAGGTGTCAGTAGTGGGGATCCATGAACCCCAGGGCAGGTGAGCAGTGGAGGAGTGGGATGGATGCTACTTGAATCCCCAGTGGCTGCTAAGCACAGAAAGCTGCAGTCACGGGAAACTTACAGGCCGAGGCCTGGGCTGCTACTGGGTCGGGGATCGGGGAGGTTCTGTTCCTCCTCCCACAGCCCTGGCTGGGCTGAAGCAGGTACTACAGTGAGGACACGGTCTAGTTCCTAGTGTCTTCTGGGAGGACATGATCAGGACCCGGCATCTCAGCTCCCCCCACTGCACACTGGAGCTTGGTGAGGCGGTTTGGAAGCCTCTGAAGACAGATAAACTGGGCGCGTACATCTGCTCAGTTACTTGTCAGGGAGGCAACCTTGGGCAGATTAATAAACTGCCTCTGAAACTCAGTCTCCCCGGGAGAGGAAAAGTGAAATACACAGTTCACTGGGTTACACAGGAGCAAACAAGGACAGGCACGGGATGGTGTGCATAATAGGTGATGTGTTGTAAAAGATCAGTGATGATGCCTGTAGCATTGGTATTGCCAATATCAGGAATAAAAAAGTTATTGATGAAGGCCGCAAGGGGGAGTAAGGCCAAAATGACACCGTCATCCTAACTGTGGGGCTCTCTCCCTCTCCTCCTCCTAACTAAGAGTGACAAGTGGGAACCAGGTGCTAAGGAGTGATGGGGTGGCAGGGACGGGGAAGCCCTGAGTCTCCTCTCTCCCTCTCCCTTCACTTCCCGCCTCAGCAGGAAGAGCTGTCATGGCGTCTGGGTCTAAATAGTAACAGTAAAGCGAAGCTGCCTATGCTTTCTAGGGTCAATTTCTCAAAGCGTTTGGGCCCCTTCGAGTCAATCCTGAGAAGAAGATGAGCACTCTAGAGCTCAGGCTGCTGGGCTGGTTCTGCCTCGTGGCCCCGCCTGGGTCACAGGGGCTGCTGGGCTTCATGAGCGTCCTGGGAGTGGCAGTGTCCCGGCTGTCTGCAAGGCATTCTCTAAACTTTCACCTTCTAAAACATCGTGTTTGAATGTTTGGACCAAACTCAGATCATCTTGAGTAAAGAGCTCTCTCCAGCATTATGGTGAAGCTGGGTGCCCTACTCGCCCTTCTAGACCTTGCGCTCTGGAAGGTACCTTGGAGCTGTCCCCCTCCTCCCCTCAGCAGCCCAGCCTCCTACCAGGACGTCCTTCCACCCCACCTTCCACCCCAGAGCGTCTCTGACACACAGGAGCGGGACGCCTAGGCCCAGGCTCACCAACCCTGCCCAGCCAGGCATGACTTCAGGATACATCAGTTAACAAAGGGAAATATAAAGCGAGCCTGATTTTCCCAGCTGCCTGAGAGGAGAGAGGAAGTTGGGCTCTGTGAATCATACAATGCCATCCAAACAATTCAAGGAACTGTTCAAAGGAAGTGACCAAAATAGCCCAGCAGCCCCCTGCCTGGTGCGGGAGTAAAGAAAACGGGAGCTGGTATCTTCACAGAACCAGGCGAGGGGATGTTAAAAAAATGAAAGAAGGACAGAAGGTTTCCCCAGAACAGGGGAAACTGCCACTTGTAAACATTTACCGAAGCGAAGCTGTCTGTTAACTGTCAGGTCCAGGAAGGAAAAGTTGGCCAAGGAGGGCAGGGATGGAGGCCGTGGGGTGGGGGTGACTTCAGACCCACCTGGGGCCAGCTCTGCACCCAGCTGTTGCACCCAGGTGGGTGGTGGGTAGCTTGACATTGACCCCAGATGTCAGCAAGTGCTAATCAATTAGAACTCATGACCCTCAATGCCAAAGTTTCAATATTTACTAGCACACCGCTGGGCAGAGAGGCCAGGATGGAGTCCAGCACATCCTGCAGGTGGGATGACTTGGGGTGTCGGAGCCAAGAAAAAAGCGCCCAGGGCCCCGGCTACATGGTCTTCCAGGGAAGGGACTGTGGTTGTGGAGACATTTGAATATACATACATGCTAATTCCTGAATTCTTCTCCCTCTCCCTTGATCTCACAGTCAATTTTGAAAATCTGTATCCAGGGTGAAAGAGGTTTAAAGACTTCAAGACCCAGCTAACTAAACATGGAACCCGGGAGAGGATAAACAATCATCTGTTATCATACTCATTTTCCTTGGCTTCAAAGCACTCAAATGTGGTTTACAGAAAGAACACGAGAGTTCTCTATGTTTATTTTAAAGTATGGGCTTTAATAAACAGTCTTTTAAAAAACCCTCTAAATAATGCACAGGAGAAACAACCTTCTTTGTTTATTCTATGCATCGGTCAAAACATAACACTCTCCTTGGCCACAGCTAAAATGAATTTTATTTCTTCACAAAAGTTCATCGTTTATAAAATACATTGACTTTATTGACTTTGATCTCCTCCCGGCACAGCTTGAGGTTGGTTCAAAGTTCTATAGAGTTAAACACAACCACATGTGACCGGGCCGGCTCGCACGTACCACTTGCCAGTGCTGGCAAAGGCAAGATCAGGATCGGAAACTTTAGAGGGGCGGGCAATGCCAAGATCAAGGGTGTGCCCTCACTCCAACACGACTCTGGCCAGCTGCTCCCCCGCTGGCTTGTGCCTTCCCGGGTAGCCAGCAGTTCCACCAGGACTCTGAGTAGAGAGCACTGCACAGCTCCAAACAGCCCCTCCGAGGCCTGGAGAGTGTGCCAGCCAGCCTAGCTTCACACCAGTAACACTGCAATTAAAATCCCTGCAATTAAAATAAAAGGTGAAGTTCCACACCACTTATTTAAAAGCATCTTAGAACTGTGTGTGTGTGTCCAGATGCATTTTTGCATGTACCAAGATAGGCAGATAGGTAACGAGATAGATGATAGAAACATGTACATAAGTGGGTGAGTGGGTAGTTAGATAGATAGATGGTAGAGAGAGATATGAATTCAAAGTGTGCTCTGATTGTATTCTTCCTGCAAGAAAATTCTTGATTCTCTCTGCAGGTGGCGCAGTGGCTGACACGGTACCCACAGTCACCTTTCACGCTGACAGAGTGATGGTTAGATCCCAGTGTCCCACCTCTGCACACGAGGACTCTTGGTTAAATTTGATGGCTCTAGACAAGACACGGTGGCTGTAGCCCTTGCTGGGGACCGGGTTAGTGTTTGGAGGACACCACTCCTCATCAGCAAGGTGTGAAGATGGATACTGTGAGGCCTCCTAGGAAAGGCATTTCTTCCTAAAATAAAGGGCTATTTAAAAACTCTCTTTTGTCTGTATTGAGGAGGTCTGAAACTGCTGCCACTGGCACAGAATGACAAGAGCAGCTGGCTGAAAGAGAGCAGCCTGTGGAGAGAGCCTAGGTCTCCAATGACAGGCCATTGAATCCAACATCTGATAAACTGACCCCATCCAGACTTCCTGTTGCTAAAGAAATCAATTCCCCTATCATTCAAGTAAGGATTTTTAGTGACCACTATATTCAAAAAGTTCATATACCCTATAATTTCTCCACTTAAAGTATATCACACAGTGATTTTTACAATAGTCACAGATTTATGTGACCTTCACCACAAGTTATTTTAGACTATGTTTACTGCTTCCAAATGAAACATCACATACTCTTTATCTACTCTTCCCCAACCTTCTCATTCACTCCAGCTCCCACAACTACAAATTCCTGTCCCTATGGGATTATTTATTGTGAATATTTCAAAAAAGAATCATATAACAAATCAGCATTTGTGGCTGGATTCCTTCACTTGGCCTAATGTTTTCAAGGTTCATCCACAGGGAAGCATGTATCAACCCTTCATTATATTTTGTAGCTGAATAGTATTCCAATGTGCATTTTGCCTATTCATTAGTTGGTAGACATTGAGTGGTTTTGATTGTCATGAATAATGCTGCCGTATGCACTCACGTACAAGTTTTTGCATGGTCATATTTGTTTCTGTCTCCTGGGTGTGTACCTCACAGCAGAATTACTGGGTTGTTAGGTAATTGCGAGTTGGAGTGTCTGTTACTTAAAGCAAAACCACCCTGATACACCTTAGTGTATGTAGCAGAGAAATAAAGCCCTTGATTTCCATCTACATTCAAGCCACCATCTCTCTTCTTGATGTAACTAGGAAGAGAACGCTCAAGTTTGAGGGTGATGGAATGTTTTGCATTTGATTCATCTCCCTGGACAGCCATGTATTTTATATCAAATTCTTATAATACCTGTTTTAGAAATCATCCAAACAATGCTCTAGCTGCAGTGTTCTGAGAATTTCAGACTGTGTGATGGAACACAGGCAGTCTTGGTCAGGGGAGCCCTTCCCAGGATGACCAGGGGTCATCATACAGTCACATTATTCTGGGTTTCTTAAAGCAAAAAAAATGCTTTCATATATTGAAGAGTAGTTTGTTTGTTTGTTCTTTTCCAGTCAGATATTATTGGTCCATTTTAGATATACATAATTATCACATTCGTCATAGAGAATTTGTACCTGTACATGATGCAACTTGTTTTTTCCCCATTCCCCTACCCTTCCTTCAACTCCTTCCCCATTTACAAAAGCTTAACTTTTTATTTTTTCCTTCTTTTATCCTTTCTTTCTTTTTCCCTTTTTTCCTTTCCCCTTCCCACCTTCCTTGTTTCTGTCTCCATTTGAACATTTTCTTCCTATTTCACAATACCTAGTATATATTTTGGTCCTTATTTACACATTCTGTTTCTCACACCAGAGAAACAACACAGTATTTACACATGTGTGTCCAATTTATTTCACTTTAGAGTATGATCTCAAGGTGTATCCATTTACCTAGGAATGTCTCCGGCTCATCCTTCTTCATGGCAGAAAAAATCCACATCTTCTTCATCTGCTCACCAGTTGGTGGATATTGGTCCTGTTTCCAAGATTTGGCTGTCACAAACTGTGCTGCTATAAACATGGATGTACATATATCACTGTCATTTAATACTTTTAATTCTTTCCATAAAATACCAAGAAGGGGAACAGCTGGGTCAAATGGAACCTTTAGTCCTAGTTTATTGAGGAGTCTCCACGATGATTTGCTCAGTGGTTGCCCCAGTCTACACTCCCATCAACTGTGGAAAAGGGTTTTTTCCCTTAGTCCTGCCAGTATTTGTTATTGGTTGATTTCTTGATGATAGCCATTCTTACTGGGTGGAGATGGAATCTCAGTGTTGTTTTAATTTGCATTTCTTAAATGACCAATGATATGGAACATCTTTTCATATATTTATTTGCTATTTGTACTTCTTCATCTGAGAAATGTGTCCTCATTTCATTTGCCCATTTTTGGATTGGGTCTTTAAATTTGGTAGATCTGATTTTTTTTTTTAGTTCTTTATATACTCTAAAATGTAGTCCTTTAAGGAAAATCTAGCAAGAATTTTTTCCATACTGTAGGTTGTCTCTCCACTCTGTTTATAGTTTCTCTTGCTGTGCAAAAACTTTTTAAAATGTTGAATCCCAGTTGTTGATTCTTCATGATAGTTCCTATGTGACTGTAGTTTTCTCATGAAATCTTTTCCTATACTGATATCTTCAAGAGTTCTCTCTATTCTATCTTCCAGAAGATTTAATGTTTCTGTTCTAATATTTAGATCTTTGATCCATGTCAATTTTAGTGCATGGTGAAATATTTGAGTCTAGTTTTAATCATGGACATGTGAAAGCCAGGTTTTCTAGAACCGTTTGTTAAAGAGGCTATCTTTCTACCAGTGAATGTGTTTGGTGCCTTTGTCAAAGTTAAGATAGCTAGGTGTAACAGAAAGTGCTTCCCCCTTAAGCTGGTATACTTAAGTTTGTTAGTTGCCCAGGTTCCAGTTGCTCTTGGCTCTTAGAAATGGCTGATCACTGGGGATTTAGCTCAGTGGCTTAAGCGCCTGCCTGGCAAGTGCAAGGTCATGAGTTCGATCCCTGGTACAAAAAGAAAGAAAGAAAGAAAGAAAGAAAGAAAGAAAGAAAGAAAGAAAGAAAGAAAGAAATGGCTGATCACTGTGATGCATAGCTGATCACGATGATGCACATTGTATAAACCAATCTTCAATTGACAAACCATTTTGACTTTGTACTTTCTGCTTGCTCATCTCATATAAGCCCTAGACCACCAGAGATCAGGTCTTGTTATTCTGGAAATGATCCTAATCAGTGCCCATCTGTGTAAATAAATCTTCCTCCAAATCCTAGGTGTCATTTCAGTGTTTCTGCTTGCCATTGCATCCAGTGCATTGGCAGGACAGATCAACCATGCTGACCTCATGGACAGAGTAAGGACATCTCCAGGTCCCAATGGGAAGGTATGACCTCAAGATTTCTTGAGCTGTCTTGGAGGTCTTCAAGGGGATTCCTGACTCCCTAATCAAGCTGCTCACATAGACCCCCGAAAGAAACAGAATGCAACCTGTCTGTCTGTCTATCTGCCTGTCTGCCTGCCTGATTCTGATAAGACTCCAGGAGCACCTCAGTTAGTCAGTCTGTCAATCCTGCTCAGATCCAGCCAAAGAGGGAGTCTGATCAACTCCTGTTAGTCAGGACCACCCTCAAGGGAGGGGGATTGGAATATTTAACCTCTGGGTACCTGCTGAATGAATGTGTGAGTGAGTGGAATAGACAGCATAAACAATAGTTGCTTTATCTGTGCACCAAGACTGGGAAGCTCAGGTCATGGTGGCTGATCCAGCCCAGACCTGAAATTCCGTGGTGATCAACATATGGCATAATGGAGGCCTGGCATCCTCAACTAGGTTGCATGTAGTCCCCACTAGGGGTGCAGTCAGGTGGGTATCTAAATGGTCTCTCTCTGAGGGTCGCCCACCCTTTGTCTGTTGTACCATCATTCAAGCATAGTGAACACATAGGTAGGAAGTCAGAGATGGGAACTAATTAGTTAAAACCCATAGTATCTGACTATAGCAAAAAGGGCTTTTATTGAATTAAAGGGGGCCCATTCTTCCTGATA
>PVJX010006126.1:7751-80136 GCA_004027295.1 Dolichotis patagonum
CAATCCCCGGTACCAAAAAAAAAAAAAACTAAAACCAAAACAAACAAACAAAAAAATCTGATTAACAGATGGAAGTCTTATAACAAAATAGATACACTATATAAATAATACAATTTCAATCTGCATTTAAACCTATAATCAAGGGTCAACAGATTTTAAAAGCAGACAGAGGCCAGGTGTGATGTGGTGTACGATCATGACCATAATCCCAGAATTGAGGAGGCTGAGAAAAGAGGATTGCTGAGTTCGAGGTCAGCCTGGACTACATAGTGAGTTTAAGGCCTTGGCTAAACTACATATTGAGACCCCTGTCTTGAAAAAAAAAAAAAAAGAAAAGAAAAGAAAGTGGACAGAAATTGCTTTCTGTGGTCATATGTGTTGTGCTTATGCCAAAAATTTAGCTCTAAAAAACTCAAATTTGGGGGTTTTATTCGCAGACCACTTGCCTAACATGTATAAAGCCCTGGGTTCAATCCTAGCATTAGAAACAAACTAGCTCAATTTTTTCTTAGGAACTTTAGGGGTCTTTTCTCAAATATAGAAGTGTGATCCTTAACTTAAAACCATGGTGTATTTTCGGGTTTTTTGTGTTTTTTTGGTACTGGGGATTGAACTTGTGACCTTATACTTGCCAAGCAAGTGCTTATGCCACTGAGCTAAATCCCCAGCCCCTCATGGTGTATTTTCAATGCAAAATGTTCTGTCTACTGAAGCCTAGGAAAAAAATTCCCAACATCACTATTGTTTACAATATGCTGGCTAACAACGAACAAAACAAAGTGAAATACCATAAAATGTGTTTAATTTGAAAAAAACCTACAAATACTGCTATCCTGACATATTACCAAATAAACAGAAATTGCCCCAGGTATATTTTGAATGTTTTCAAAAACCTCAAAAAGAGCAAAAAATATGACTAGATTAACATGCCCTCAAATTGAAAAACCTGTTTGCTACAGATGTATGAAAGAATCTCTCCTATAGGAGCTATTTTGTTTTTAAAGTGGGAAAGAAGCCAGGCATGGTGGCTCATACTTGTAATCTCAGCACTCAGGATGTTGAGGCAGGAAGTTCAACAACAGCTTGGGCTGAGCTGCATAGTGAGGTCGAGACCAGACTGAACTACACAGTGAGTCTCCATTTCAAAAAACCAAAAAGTAAGTTAAAAAAACAGAAAGTCGGGAAGAAAGTAAGCTATATTTTCCGTTAATTCTCAAAGGCCATTACATTTTGCTAGTTGATCAAGCTCCCACTAATTCATAGTGGTTACTGAGCATTTCCCTTATTATAATTTTTTAATCAACAAACTTTTATTGTTGTACAACACTTTGAGGATTACAAACTTGAAAGTGCCTTAACTGAGTGGTGCTAGTGCAGGGTCTCATATGAACTGCACTCAAGATGTCATTTGTATATGTGACTTTTTTAAGTTGTAAAGTTTACAAAGACTTGTTGTCCACCACCAAAGGGCAATTTAAATTTCATGATCACAGCTAACTCAGTTCTATAATAGTCATCTAATCTCAAAAGCCAATGATCTATTTACTGCCCCATTTAAATGCATTTTTAGATGTCAAATATCTTTGAGAATTGTCTACATTATAGAAACTTCATTTCAAACACTGTTTTTTAAAGATATCTGAAGCCCTATATACAGTAATAGGGTTTGATTTGCTAAATTAAATGGGCTCTAACCTCATGAAGCTTTCTTGAGTATTAAAATAATCAGTATTGGACTGAGGATTTAGCTCAGCGGCATAAGTGCCTGCCTTGCAAGTGTGCGGTTGTGAGTTCGATCCCCAGTACCGATTAAAATAATAATAATAATAATAATAATAATCAGTACTTAAAATCAAAAGACATAAAAATCTAGTCATATATAACACAATACAGAATTCATTAAATTATGTATAAACCATTGCATAAGACATAATCAGCAAGATACATTATTAACTCCCTACCCATGATCAAATTTGTTTCAATTTCATATTATAAATTAAAGAAGCTAATTTTTTGTTTCCTTTGAGACAAGGTCTTGCTATGTAGCTCAGGTTGGTCTCAAACTAATGGCAATCCTCCTGCCTCAGCCTCTCAAGTGCCAGAGTTACAGGTATGTGCCACTACACCCAGCCTACAGTCCAATTTCTTTTATGTGTCCAAAATTGTCAGAGAAAAAAAATTTTTTTTTGTCTTTTTGAGACAGGTCTCACTACACAGTTGAGGCTGAACTTACTTTTTAGCCCAGGTTGGCCTTGAACTCACAACGACCTTCCTGCCTTAGCCTCCCAAGTGCTGGGATTACAGGTGAGTGCCACCACACCTGGTTTTAAAAAAACTTTTCTTAACATTCTATTATAAAGGAAAAATGTTAAAGAAATTTTGCTTTCCCAATCATGCTTCACACATCCCTTTTGGTGACTTGATAAAAGTGTACCATACAAAAAACACAACCTTCCAAATTAAAGATTTCTTTCAATATAACTCTAATTTCAATAGATCACAATATACCATCCAAACCCACGCATTTATTATCTGAATATTATCTGAAATATTTTAGTTAAGACAAATTCTTCAAGATTAGTCACACTAGGTTATATATATATATCATCATTATTGCTTCTTTATTTTTAAAAAGGACAGGCTAGGCCAGGCACAGTGGATCAGGCCTCTAAACTCAGGAGGCTGGGGCAAGAGGATCAGCCACGAGTTAGAGTACAGCCCTGGCTATGTAGTGAGTTCAAGGCGAGCCAGAACCATACCAGCAAGACTCTGCTCAAAAACAAAATAAAAAATAAAAAAGCAAAAGTTAAAAAAAAAAAAGGAAATGAATAGATAGCATTCCACTCCCTCAATACTTCAAAGTCATTCTCCATTTCCCCCTAAATGAATATTAGTCTATTACTCTTACTCTAAAGAAAACAGCAGAAGCTTTTGGGCTGTCTTGGCAAATCCGTGTTTACATACAACCGTTATAGCCAATGCAACTGTGATGAACTGCTCAGAAACAAACACTGTAAAACAGTGGGTTCCATCAGTCTGTGTGTACACACCCCATGTGTCCATTCACAACATGACCCTCCTACGCACAAAAAAAAGCTCACTTCTAGTGAATACCGAAGTGTCTTTACATCATACCCACGCTAGAAATAAAACTCTCTTTATTTCTTTAATGTTTAAAAAAAATCCCTAAGGTTAGAGAAGCGTTAATACCAGGGTGCTGCCACCTATCAACTTTAATTCAAAGCAAAGTACAACTCAATGTCATTTTTACCTTTAAGACAGCCACGACTGAAACAAAACTAACTTTACTGTTTGCAAATACTGTGGCATTTCAGTGGATTATTTACTTCTCAGACTTGACAGTACACAGGCATAGAGCCTTTTGTCCCTTCCTCGGCATTCCAGAGTGCCAACATCGTCCTCTTTGTCGAAATGATGACGAGCCAACCCTCAGCTCATTACCCGAGTATCCCCCACGCCGTACCAAAGTCCTGCTGGTTCCCCTCACAACCCAGCAAACAGAGGTGTCGTCCCGAGCCCCTTACACGCCAGCGGCGGAGGCAGGCGGGGAACACGCTCGGATCCCTAAGGTTCCCCTGCGTTCGGTGCTGGTACGGAGGAGGGATGAGTACGGTGTTATGTGGGTCACCACAGGGCGACAGTGGAGTTCAGAGCAAGCAGCCCCCGAGGGCTCGGCGCGGAGGGAGGGGACGGCCTGCCGGGTGGGATGGGGACAGAGACTCGGGCTGGCAGCCGCTCTCCTCAGGGTTCACGCGGGGGTGCAGGCCGGTTCGGGGCCCGGGCTCGGGGGTGTGTCCTACCTGGGCTAAGGCCGACGCGGGGCTCTCGGGCGGAGGGCTGGGGTCCGGCTCAGAACCGGCGCGGGCGGCCGGCCACCCTCGACAGGAGCGGCCGCCGCCCGCCCATCCCCCGCCCACTGCGGCGGGCCCGAGCGAGGCGCCGGGCCGGCCGGCCGGGGTCCCCTCGGTACCGTCCGCGTTCACTGGCGGCGGCGGTAGCCACTGCTGCGACTGCCGCTGGCTGCCCCCAGCCGCTGCTCTTGCGCCAGTCCCTGCTCCTCCTCTTGCCGCCGCCGCCACTGCGCCTCCGCCGCTCCCATAGCCGCTGCGGCGACTACTGCAGCGCCCGGTGACCCGATCCGACGTTATTCTCCCCCTTCGCAACACGGTACAACCTAGCTCACCTGCCCAGCTGGTGCGCACGCCCACCTCTCCGCCACGCGTGCTGATTGGAAAGCAGGGTTCGGGATCGCAGTGTCGGTTGGTTAGTTCCATTGTCTATCACGAAAGGGGCGGAGACTCGACAGAACGTCTCCGCCCCAACCGGAGAATTGCCGCTATCTTCAGGTTTGCCTGAGAGTGCGAGTTACCGGGAAAGGAGCATCACAATGGCAGTGCGCGTGCGCTTGGGCATTCTGGTCTTGGTAGTTCCAGTTAGCACCGCAGCCTCCCTCCAGTAGCGAAAAGAGATGCCCTACGTAGGGCACTGCAGGTGGGCGCCGGCGGGTTCCAGTTCAGCAGTCAACTCGGTCACAGAGGCAGGGTTAAAACCCCAAAACTAGGTTTTGTGAAAGAAGAGCTGAAATGCTTTGTCACGTAACGAATTCCCAAGCGGTGCGGTTGAGACACAAAGCCGCGAATCGGGAGGCCCTGTCAGGCTTCGGGGACCCCGAATCTCCTCAGAGCCTCGCGATGACGCTGTGCCGGGGCGCCTGGCCCGAAGCTAAGCACCTCAGAACCAGGGAGGACCTACCTCCGTAGGTCAGCGGGGGACCGCTTCTACAGCTCACAGTCAAACTCCCGGAGTCTGAAGAGAGGACCCTTGAGCTCAGGGGCGCGGGTGGGGACGGTTAATGTGGTACTGGCTATTGAACCCAGGATCTTTGCACGGAGATACGTCCCCAGTTTTTTGGCTTTTGCTGTTTGTTTGCTTGTTTTGAGACAGGATCTCACTAAATTGTGCAGGCTGGAATCGAACATGGGATCCTCCTGCATCAACCTCGGAGAGTATGGGATTACTGGCATTTGCCACCACCACATCCCTCTGTAAATGTGCATGTAGTGTTTATTGTGTTCACTTTGGTGAAACAAGCCCTCTCTCACATCTTTACTGATCAGTTTACAGACAGAAAACTCAAAAGTGATTCAACAACTTTCCAAGGCTCTGAAACTAGTGACAGAACCAAAATTCAGACCTCAAACCTCATGTGTCCAATGCTCTTCTACTTAATAAGCAGTGACTCCCAGGAGTTTGCCATGGACCAAAAGAGTGAATTATAAGCTTCACTTTAAATCTTTCTTTTTTCTGCAATCAAGTGACATTACTATTAAAGCTGATTGAGAAAGTAGAAAAGTTAAATATGAACCCTATATCCAATCTCAGGACTGTTCTTACAGAATCAGTTTAATCTTCTTCAGGAATTGCCACAGGATTTCTTGACACTTTTAAAAACAGGAGATACCCTACTGTATGTCACATCCAGAATCTTGGACAAAAGAGTAGGACAAACTGTACATTAAAGACTATTGATGATGAGGTTATCTTGCTCTATTCAAATATAAAGTTGCCAATTTTTTTTTTCTTTCTACCGATTGAAACCTCGAGTTGCTTTTTTCCTGTTACTTTTTCTAATAGAATATAGTTCACAGCAATGGCTAGGTACGAAATTTGTATAGAAAAGAATTAAGATCTTTGTCTGCATTTTTATTTAAAATCTTAAAAGTTTATGAAGAAAAATGCCCAAATTCTTTGACGTTATGTATAGCAATAAATGGGCTGGGGATGTAGCCCAGTGGCACAGTGCCTGCCTGGCCAGTGCAAGGCTCTGAGTTCAATTCCTGGTACCAGGAGACAGGGGAAAGAATTTCAGCAATAAAGCCTTCCCCTTTCTCTGGTCTTTTCCACTTAAGAATTTTTATCAACACTAGAGACATTTTTCTTTCAGTGTAGAAAACAGATCCCTGCCCTTTTCTTTCCATATTTCTCTTTAAAAAACAAATCTCCAGTTAAGGCATGGTGGCCAGTGCCTGTAATCCCAGCACTCTGGGAGGCTAAGGCAGAAGGATCACAAATTTAACCCCAGCTTGGGAAACTTAGCGATTTAACAAAACCTTGTCTCAAAAGAGTTTTTAATTTTAAAAGGACTGGGATTTAACTCAGTATGAAGACCCTGTTAAATTCTCATTACTATAACATAAATAAAATTTTAAAAATAAAAAATACAAATACAGCCAGGCCTGGTGGCACACACTTCCAGTTCTCAAGAGTTTGAAGTAGAAGGATCCCTACAAGTTCAAGGCTAGCCTGTACTACATAATAAGACCTTGTCTCAAAAAACAACAACAACAACAAAAGACAAAAGAATTGTACCCTCTAAATGATATCTTAATTGTATCACAATCAGCATATGGTGCTTTGAAACATGAAACTCAATAGTGGACAGCTGCCCAAGTGCTTCTGCAAACCAGCAAACTGCCCTGGATCTGAATTTTTCATCACATTGGCCCCTGCCTGAATATTATTACATCAACAGAATCTCTATAAACAAATTTTCATAGGCACTGAGAAAACAAATACAAATAAACTTAGTCCTATCCTTAGGAGTTTCACAGTGCAATGATTAGCAAACATGCCTGTTCTATCATGATGCACTGGAATAACTACTATAATTAGAGGCGTTTAGGACAAGAGTCCAAATCCCTGGGACCCTCAGGAGTTTCATCTCATTTAGCCAGTGTTAGCTCCATTCTGATTATAACAGAAATATGTTCATTACTGTTTTGTTTTGGGAACTTTCTTTTTTTTCCGGTTTTTTGTTCATTTCTTTTCGAGCAGCATCTTGCTATGTAGTTTAGGCTGGTTATGAACTCACTATGTAGCGTAGGTTGGTCAAACTTGTGACAGTTCTGCTTCAGCCTCCCAAGTGCTGGGATTGCAGCCATGAACCACTATGCCTAGCCTATGAAACTAAATTCTTTATTTTGTAATGATAGGCTTAATTTCTAATTTTTAAAATTTCACATAAAATGAATTAAATGAGAAAACTGTTGGCGAGGTGGGCAAAGTAACTTCAATTTGAGGGGTATAAACCTAATGGGTGTCAACTTGTATTTGATAATGATGATTAAATTGACTATAATATTAAGGAAGGCTGACACTAACTAGACCTAGTAAAGTGAACAAAACTAAAAGTTTGTGTTTGTAAAAGTAATTCTATTGAGGTATGTTGACACGTGTAATCTCACAGTTGAGAGGCTGAGACACGAGGATTACTATAAATTGTATGCCAGCCTGAACTACATAGTGAGACTCTTGTCTCAAAAAAACTCAAAATAAATAAATAAATAGGGCTGAGAGTGTAGATAAATTCAAAGGCCCTTGTTTCAATCTCCAGTATTGGGAAAAAAACTCCACCTCCAAGGCTCTCCACCACCTGGCATGCTTGAGACCCTCGAGTTTGATCACTAGCGCCACAAAATAAATAAATTAAAAATTAAACAGTACACTTGGGTGTGGTGGTAGACACCTATAATTCCAGTACCCAGGAGGTTGAGGCAGCTAGGATTGACATGAGTTTGAGACCAATCTAGGCTACAAAGTGAGTTCAAAGCCAGTTTGGACTACACAGTGAGAACTTCTCTCAAAAATAAATAATAAATAATTAGAGATAAAAATACAGCCAGGGGTCAATGGGGTCATTTTTCTGCCTCAGCCTCCCAGCATGCTGGGATTATAGGCAACATCCCCTCCCTCCTTGCTATGGTGGTTTGGGAGTTCCTTATATATTCTGGCTATTAACCCCTGGTTAAGAATATAGTCTGCAGTCTCTTCACTCTATTGTTTCTTTTGTTTTGAAAAAGTTTTTTAGTTTAACATAATCCTGTTTATTTGGAATCTTTTTTTTTTTTTTTCCCTTTGAGACTGGGTCCCACTATGCAGTTTAGGCTGGCTTTGAACTTGTGATCCTCTTGCCTCAGCCTACGGAGTGGTGCGATTACAGGGGTGTGCCACCATGCCTGGAAGTGCTTTTGGTATATTGTCCAAAGAATTCTTGCCCATTTCTTTCTTTCTTTCTTTTTTTTTTTTTTTTTGGTACTGGGGATTGAACTCATGACCTTGCACTTGTCCGGCAGGCGCTGTGCCGCTGAGCTATATCCCTGGCCCTTCTTGCCCATTTCAGTGTCCTGAAGCATTTCCACTGTTTTCCTCCAGTGACTTCTTAGTTTCAGATCTCAAATTTTACACCACTCCTGGAGCATCACACATGCTTGCACACTCTACCGCTGAGGGGTACCTGCCAGCCCCATATTTAGACAATGAATCCATCTAAGTTGAGTTTTGTAACTAGTGAGTAAAGGGTCAGCTTGTCCCCGGAGCCTGTTCACACTCGGGCTGCAAGAAAAGAAACTTCCCAGAACTGTTCCACAAAAGTCAACCCTGCCCAGGAGGGTACCCAGTGATGACCGTGTTACTCTCTGCTGCTCACACTTAGCTCAGCTGCAGAGCCCCCCCCACCCAACAACCCTTAAAAGCCCTTTCCCTAAGCCAAACAGTGGCTGTCTTGGTGCGCAAGGCAGACCACTCTCCCGCCCAATAAAGCTGCTTTCTCGTGGCAGAATGTCTGGTCTTGCTTTGTGTGGGTTCGGTGCATCAGTGAGTGGTAGGTAGAGGCTTGGTTTCATTCTTCTTAATGTGGATATCCATCTTTTCCTGCACAACTAGAACTACTGTCCCTATAGGGGAACAAAATTCCCAACCTACCGTATGTCCAGTACGAATTCATGTTCTCTAAAATTGAAGAATGAATTTTAGGAACAACGGAGGTTAAGAGCAGAAATATTTACTGAGAGAAAGAAAGCTCGTGTCTGAGAGAGAGACAGAAGAGGTCGCGAGTGGGTTGCCAAAGATTCTATCTTTTCTAGGAACTTTTTTAGAGAAAAACCATGAGGTGAGGCAGGTCCACTGGGAACTCACAAGGCAGATGGGCATGAGGTGGGACAAAACTATGGTCAACCAGTAAGTTTAATTGTTCAGATAAAATTGACCAAATCAGGGACAAATGGGGAAGCGAGTCATGTAGCAAGTGAGCATTCTTTATGGATCAATGCTCTTCCTATAGGGGGTTGAGATGGTGACTCCTGGCTTCTCAAGGTGATCCATACCTAATCCCCTAAGGTTTATACATCAGGTTGTGGTTGCACTTGTTTTGCCTTCTGTCCTGAGATCTGGCCCACATCAAGAGGTGTGTGTCACCTCCAAGGTCACCAGACATCTGGTCCCCTGTGATGGCTTCTTTGAAGGCCTAGATCTGACTGCCTATAGTATTTCTAACTAGCTCAGCTGCTTGTAACACCTCATGCAGTTTGTGTTCTTAGAATCTTTGTCAAAAATCAAGTAGCTGGAGATATGTAGGTTTTGCTCGAGGCTATCTTGTTCCATGTGTGTCTGTTTTTATACCAGTGCTATGGAATTTTCAAAATAGGTAGTGTAATGTCTTTTTTAGGGGGGAGGGTCAAGATGATTTTGGATGAGGCTAGTTTTTTTCTGATTTTGTTGTTTTTTTTTGTAGTTCCACATAAATTGCAGGATTGCCTTTTTCTGTTCTGTGAAGAATGTCCCTGGTATTGATAGGGATTGTGCTAAATCTGTAGATTAATTTGGGCAATATGTATATTTGAGCAACACTGATTCTTCTGACTTACGAACACTGGGTATCTTGTTGTTTCTTTCATCACAGTTACAGCTTTTTTTTTTTTTTTTTGTACCAGGGATGGAACTCACAACCTTGCACTTGCCAGGCAAGCATTGTGCCACTGAACTATATTCTCGGCCCAGTTATAGTTTTCATTATAAAGAGCTTTTACCCTTTTGGTTAAATTTATTCCTAGGCATTTTATTTATTTTTTGTAGCTACTGTAAAGGGACTTGCTGTCTTGATTTCAGGCTGATAATTACTTGCTGGCATATAAAAAAAGCTACAGATTTTTGTATATTGATTTTATATTCTGCAACTTTACCAAATCTGTTTTTTTAAGTCTATTAGTTTGGTGGAATCTTTAGGGAGTTTTATATATAGATTATGTCATCTGTAAACAGTTATAACTAGACTTCTCCAGCCCCTTTAAAAAAATTTTTTTGAGACAAGGTTTTGCTCAATTGCTAAATCACCCAGGCATAACTCAGTGCTTCAGTCCCTCCCTATGCTGATCTTTATTATTTCTATCTCCTAATTTTCAATTTTTTCTTAGTTCCTTGACATGTAGATGTAAGTAGCTTTTCTCATGTAAGTATTGACTAATATAAACTTCTTTCTTAATATTGATTTTGTTGTATTCCATAGGCTTTAGTATGTTGTTTCCATTTTCATTTGTTTCAAGAAACTTTAGTGCCTTTCCCCTCTTTGAGAGTCTCCTTATGTGTCCCAGGCTGGCCTTGAATTTGTAATCCTCTTGCCTCAATTTCCAGAGTGCTGAGATTACAACAGTGTACCACCTCACCCAGTTCTAAATTTCCTTTTTGATTTCTTGATCCATTGGTTGTTAAAGAATAAATTGTTTAACTTCTATGCATTTGTATATTCTCCCATTTTTCTTGTTATTTTTAGTTTTATTGCACTGTGGCTAGGAAAGGCCCTCAATGTGCTTTCAATATTTAAAAAATTGTGGAGACTGCCAAGTGTAGTGGTGCATGCCTCCAATCCCAGCCCTCAAGAGGCTGAAGCAAGAGCACCATGAATTTGAGGCTAGCCTGGGCCACACAGTAAGTTCAAGGCCAGCCCAAACTACATAGTGAGAATCTGTCTCAAAAAAATCCAAACACAACAATTTTGTTGAGACTTATGTCCTATCATATTGTAGCAACTGATGCCCCTCTCTACACACTTCAGTGTGTTAGTTGCCTAAGTAGTGGTTTCGGTTACAGTTCCTGTTTGGTTTTTTAAAGCTGGCTGGTCACTATGATGCACTGCTGATCATTATAATGCATATTCTAAAAACCAATCCCCAATTAACAAGCCATTGTGTTTCTCTACTTCTGCTTGCTTATCCCATAAACTACCAGAAATCAGGTCCTGACATTTAAAAAAACATTTCCTAGTCAACGCCTATCCAACGTTAAATAAAGCTGTCTCCAAATCCTGTGTGTCATTTCAGTGTTTCCGCTTGCTGTTGCAGTGTGATCTAACCTGGAGAACGGTCCTTGTGCTGTTGAGAAGAATGTGTGCTCTTCAGGTTTGGATGAAATGTTTTACAGATTTTGGTAAGGTCCATTTGGTCTAGGGTGCAATTTAACTGTTTCCTTACTGATTTTCCATCTAGATGATCTGTCCATTGCTGAAAGGAAAAGTTCTTTACCCTTATGGCATTAGAGTTTGTTGCTTCCATTAGGTCTATTAATATATGCTTTATGTATTTGCATGCTCCAATATAGTGCACATGTATTTAGAATTATTAATTCCACTTGCTGATTTGACCCCTTTATCATTATATTCTCTTTCTCTCCTTGAAAAAAGGTCACTATGTTGCCCATGCTGGTCTTGGCTCAAGTGACTGTCTTGCCTCGGCCTTCCAAACAGCTAAAACTGTGTGCTGTGGCGCCAGAAATCTCCTGAGTGTTTTCCCTCATTTTTCCCCTCTGGTGCTGCAGGTTGAAACTAGGGCCTCATACATGCTAGGCAAGAGCTATATTCTCATTGCTAACATCTATTTGAAGAACTACTTCTAACATCTCATAGAACAGTTCTGGAATATATATATATTCTCTCAGCTTTTGTTTGTCTGGGAACCCTCTTCTACTTTCTAAAAGACAACTCTACAGTTGGCAGTTTTCTTCCTCTTCCAGAACTGTGAAAATTTCATGCCACTTTCCCTTGGACTGGAAGGTTTATGCTGAAGTCTGTGGTCAGGAGTTTGGGACACAGTTACGTATTGTTTCTTCTCTTGCAGTTTTGAGAATCTTTTCTACCCTTCACCTTTGAAAGCTGGATTATAATGTATTTTGGGATGGATTTGGTTGTGCTAAATCTCACTGGTGACCTCTGACCTTGTTTTCTGCTATGATAAAATCTACTTAATGTATCAGTATAGCACTGCATTACAGTATAAAATATATGCATACATATTTTCATATACACAGGTTTGGTATGTAAGTTTAATATTTATTTACTGGGGGAGTACATGGTCAAAAAGCTTGTAGACCATTTACACTAAAACCATCATTTTAAAAAATTGCCTGGCTGATAAAACTTTTTTAAAGAGTTCTTCTGTAGGTATAGATTTTTAGTACCTCTAAATTCCTAAACATATGAGGTCTGTTTTGTCTTTTTAAATATACACATATATTTTATTTCAAAAAGCACAAGTACATTATACAAGTTATAAATTTACATTTTTGCAATAAAAGATCAATATATGCATTATTTGCATAACTTCATCATGGATGGAATTTCAGTCAGTGGTACAAACATATTGCAGTCACGAAATATAGATATCACAGTGAACCAAAATGCATAGTTGTTATGAAATGACAAGTGACCACTAAAAGGTGAAGTCACAGCTCATACACCAACATAATAAATTATGCAGATAAATGTTTCTCTTTACTGAATCATTAAAAGTCCTGCCAGCCCCCTCACCAGAAATTAGAAAAACACAATCTTGGAGCCATCCTTTTGAACCAGTTCCTTCACATACACAGTAAAAGAGACAAAGTGACTTGGCTATTTGTTTGTAAGTAAATTTCATAGGCATAATTAAGGTATTTTCAGTGATGAAGACAAACCACCAGGACATCTGAATATCACTGGAAATCCCTGGGGCTGGAGATGCACTGATATATACATTCATCTACAGTACAGGATTTCATCCTTGGTATGAAATGAGTTTTTTGGCCAGTGCCAGATAGTCTCTCTGGAAGTCTCTCTGGAAGCTTGATAGCTTAATTCCAGGACTTATAAAATGCATATAAAAAGACTAGAAGTCAATTTATCCTTGCTAAATGGGGCCCAACCATGAGGGCAGAAGGCAGCATCATATTCTGTTGCCTATTCTACCCCAGACATTGCATCTTAAATAATTGATCTAATAAAATTATATAAGAAACAAAGAGAAATATTTAAATATTTTCATCATATTGGCTAGTCTGACAAACTTAATACTAAATTTTCTGATCCTTATCTGTTAATTGTTCACTCAAGTTGTGTCTATTTCCTGATACCCGTGGTTAGTAATTACGAAGCAGAAATTGTGACTATGATTCTGATGCCAGCTCATGAGATCCTTACTGCAAAATCTACTTTTCTTTACAGAAGAAACCCCAAAAATCTAGCCTTATTGGGCCGAGGATTTAGCTCAGTGGCTTAAGCGCCTGCCTGGCAAGCACGAGGTCATGAGTTCGATCCCCGGTACAAAAAAAAAAAAAAAAAAAAAAAAAATCTAGCCTTATTTGTGCATCACTGATCATTGTGCAAATACATTTGTTCCCACTTGTCTTTGCTGAGCAAAAAGAAGAAAACATTTACACACCTACAAGGTAGTAGTAGCCACAAGCAGCATCTTTCAAACTGCTCACATTACCTCAGACAACAGAGGCTACAATGGAAGGTTTACCTTTATTTTCTGCCTGCTGTTTTAGATAATAATTTCTTGATATAAAAAGTTAAAGCCAAGAACCAAGAAGTCTATGCACAGATTTGGTAGAGCTTTATTATTTATAAACAAGATAGTTATACCACAGCATATTGTAACAGGACACAGACTATTGATCACAAGGCTCTTTTGGCTCTTTATACTAGTTTTAAAACCACTTATGAAAAGGCTGCATACAGATAACAAATCAAGGACCTGTCTTTTACAAAGACATAGAAAGTGGCAGAATGAGCTTAAATCTGATTGTTCTAATTTACAGTTGCTATGTTTCATTCATTGGGGGGGATTTTTAGATCGCATTCTACAATTGTTTATATCAGAATTGCAACAGGTTTCTGAGAGTCAAATAGGATGGTACAGTACCACCATCACGAGATAAAGGATCTCATTGCAGAAATTGTCTTTGGAAAGCATAGAGTATAATTTTACACTCAACAAGCTATTTGCAGTCAAGAGGTGAGGACCACAGGTTCTTTGTACTATGAGAAATGACTAATGAATACATGATCTTAACTCTTTTTAGGCCTGCAGTGGGACGGACAGTCCCTTATCCACAATGGCAGCACCTCCACTCTGTCCTTTGAGAGATTCATACTAATTTTTGACTTACAGTAGCAGGTGGCACGTTACAGATATTTACTTAAAGGAGAAATAATGGAGTTTATTTATTAATTTATTTTTTAGGCAAGGTCTCACTATGTTGTTCAGGATGGCCTTCAATGCACTATCCAGCCCAGAGTGGCCTTGAACTTGAAGCTATCCTCCTGCCTCAGCCTCCCAAGTGCTGGGACTATAGGAGTATACCACCATGCCCACCCAGCATGTGAAGTTTACTTCTTTGAAATCGCTCTCAATTGAAATGTAATGCATGGTTTCTGCAATTCCTCTTTACCTGTAAGGAAGACCTTACAGCTAAAGAGGAATTACAGGTATTCAGAATCTTGTCAGTGATATGATGTTGGCTGAGCTTCATTTGGGAAAACAAATACAAAATCTCAGAAAAGTTAATCAACACATGAAAATGTGCACAACTGCTTGGTATGACTTCACTTACCAGGCAGACAGATTACAAAAGAGAATGACTTTTTTGGAAACATTATCAGAAGCAGAAACTTGGATTGGACAAGCATTTCTTTAGTGTTCCAGAGCATTAAGCACATTAATCAATGTCCTTTTTCCCTCACAGGATGTTTCCTGATCGAAAACAATACTGCAATAGTGAATGCAGACACGGAACAAAACTCTCCAATATTTCCTCAGCCCTCAGAAAGTTATCCATGATTTTAAATAGTCTTTATTACTGTTGTCACTCATGATTGTCTTGAGGCAGAGCAGGAACTCACAGTAATTGCCAGTTGACTCCAAATAACATCTGGTTAGTTTCCTGGCTCCTAGCAATCTCTTCTATAATGCAGTGCTGTTGCCAGACCAAGTGGAGCTTCCGATACCGCTCACGGGATAAATGAAGGGGGTTGCCCCTCCTTCCATGAAAGAGAAAAAAAAGCATGTTAAGTTCGAATTAACAGTTACATCTTTACAGTCTAAATCAGTATGTTCTTGGGAAGTGTGTTTGGAGCTGGGAGGATCCAGGACAGGGCTTAAAAGGGCTCTGTCTTCACCTCTGACCACTAAGAACTTAATACAGTATATCAGTCAGTTAAGAGCAGAAATTTATTGGCTACTGAGAAAACAGACCAAGTTCATCACAGGCTTAATGGGTCCTAATTGAAATGTCCAGCAAGGTTTATAACTTCTAACAGCACTGTTCTGTCCTGGGTGGTTAGCTGGAATGGGCTCTAATGGCTTTCTAGCCACAAATAGCTTTTAGCTCCAATTACTGGTCTCTGTACAACAGAGGTTAGGTCTGAGAACTAACACCAAACCCTCACATTACATTCTGCCTCTCAGAAATGTTTGGTTACAATTGTTCTTATGATACAATAAAGTGCTAGTGCTTAGCACATATTTACTTATGTATTTTATTTTGGTATAGGAAGGCGTGTCCCTAGGTTTGCCTGAAACTCCTGGGTTCAAATGATCTTACTTTATCCTCCTGAACAGCCAGTACTATGGGGCTTGTGACCATGCCTGGGTTAGCAAATATTGAGGCAAAATAGCTTTGCCTCATTTGTAGGGCTGCAATTTGCAGCAGTGTGGAAGAAATGCTCCAAAATGACTAAAGTTTGACTGATGCCAGTAGTGGAGGACTATAAGATCATCATTCCTTCAAGCATTTAAGGATCTCAGTTGGCTTAATTATTTTTAATCTATTTATTTTTTTCTTTTTGGTCTTTTTGAGACAGGGTCTCACTATGCAGTTCAGGATGGCCTTGAACTCACTTTGTAGCCCAGGCTGGTCTCAGACTTACAGCAATCATCCTGCCTCAGCCTCGTGAGTGCTGACATTACAGGCATGTGCTACCATGTCCAGCTGAATTAATTTAAATTAATTTAAATTTAATTAATTGATTTTAAAATTCTACTTCTTGGTACTTTTCTAGAACAACTCAGATAACTTTCATTCCATAACTATTTTTACTACTCAGTGTTTGTCTTACTAAACCTAAAGGCAGGTCAAAGACCCTCTTACAGTAAAAACAAGTCCATACAATTCAATAGGTCAGAAGTTGCATCTAGTGATATCTATTCATTCTGAGCAATAGTGAAAAAGAACAAAGCTAGGTGTGGTAGTGTGCCTGTCATCCCAGCACTTTGGGAGGCTGAGGCAGGAGGATAAGCAAGTTTAAGCCCAACCTAAACAGTTGAGGCTTGTCTCAACATAACATTCTTTTAAAAAAAAAGAATGTGTGGGTAAGGATGTAGCTTAATGCTGAGGCCCTGAATTGAATCCAAGTACTGACAAAAAAAATTTTTTTTATAAGTAAAATAGACTGACTGTTTATTATACTTAATCTGAACTTTGGGAATCACTGTTAAAGTGGCTTTGTTGCCTCACTATAAAAAAAGCCAAGGGCAGGACCCCAGTTCTTCTACTAGGGAAGGAATCAGAAATGTTCAGGATTCTAAGTGTTCTTCTAATGCTCAGAAGCAAAGCAGGCTGATCCAATTGGCCAATAAATGCTTCAATTACTGAAATGGAAACAAGTATCCATTTGGAACCAAACTTTGACACTGGCGTCACAGATTTCTTTCTTTTACATATCAACATCACGCCTTCTAAGTAATTCTGAAGAAAAGTGGATTTAAAAAAATAGAATAAGCTGGGTGTGGTGACGCAGGCCTGAATCCTAGCACTCCAGGAGGCTGAGGCAGGAGGACTCCCATGAGTTTTGAGGTCCTAGGCTACATAGTGAATTTGAGGCCAGCCTGAACTGCATAGCAAGATGACTCTGTCTTAAAAACCAACCAACCAACCAATCAACTAAACCAGATGAAAAGAAGATGGCATCCTCAAGAACTTTGGAAAAGTATTATCTTCAAATTTTGGAGAAACAAAGTTACTGAAAAGTATGTAAAGGATGACATCACATTTAACACTTTAAATTTATAGCTTATTCAAGTAACTCTGAATATTTTGCATTAACTTTTGAGTTTACAAAGAATAGTTACCTTCCACATGCAATAATGTGACTAAAATAACAATACACAAGAGAACTGACTGAAACCTTCTGTGTTATTTTTCTTTGTTTGCTTTTGGTTATTTTGAGAGAAGGTCTTGCTATGTAGTTGCAGGCTGGCTTGAACTCATAATGTAGCCCAGGCTGCCCTTGAACTACTGGTAATCCTCCTGCCCCCACCTCCTGAATGCTGGGATTACAGGTGTGTGTCACCACAACCAGCTGAAACCTTCCTATTAAAAGAAAATCTTACTTCAGCCCAGGGTCAGTTTCTCCATATTCATCCAAGTAAGGAGCTGGATAGGCACAGCCTCTGGCTTTACCTTCGACCAGGACCACTCTGCATTCTCTGATTCTGAAGCAGAAAACAGACAACAGGGAATATTGTTAAGTGTGTATGTGCAACAACAGGCACTGCATCAGAGTTAACCCAGAGAAGAGACACAGGCAGGATCTGTCAGGAATTTCAGTATGAAGGCATTATAAACATAGATGAACAGACTAAGTTGTATTTGTCTAACTAAATGAGAACAGACATTGCTGTATTTTCCTTCAAGCAACAGGAAAGGATCAGTGGATTCAGAGAGGAGGCATCAGTAATTGTGGCTGAACACACTGAAAGGAGGAAGGAGGCTGTTCTAAGGGGCTGAGGCTATTATTCCATTTCCTGACTTACAGTCCAGAGTGTGTGGCAAAAGCTTAACAGAAGCAAAGAACCCCAGTGTCCTAGTCTAACAAGTGCAGGCTGGTCACACTAGGGAAGTGTAAAGGCTTTCTGATAACAGTCAGTCTCCAACCACACAGACTATAGGTTAAAAAGAATCACTGCATAGGTCTGGTAGCACATGTCCGAGCCTAGCATTCTGGGAGGCTGAGGCAGGAGAACTGCAAAGCTGAGCCCAGCCTAGGTACCTTATCAAGACCTTGTTTAAAAAAAAAAAAAGTCTGGGTATGATGGCCCATGCCTGTAATACCAGCACTCAGGAGGCTGAGGCAGGAGGATCATTGTGAGTTCAAGGATAGTCTGGGCTACTTAGGGAGACTCTGTCTCAAGATAAGACAAAACACAACACAGCACAACACAACACAACACAACACCTGGGATGCAGCTTAGTCTAAAGGCCCTGGATTCAATCCCCAATGCCACAAAAAGCAAGCAACAACAACAAAAACCATTGCTAGGTCACTTCAAGACATTTGGGACTCTTACAACACAGAAATGGATAAATACGACATAGAGAAATAATACACAAAAATTACTAAATAGCCAGAATAGGAGTGGGTTCTCTAGAAGAAAACAGGTACTTGGGTTTGGCTTCTATGCATTCCTCCCTCTTGGTTCAAAAGATGCCTTTTGGATAATAACATATTCCAAAGTTAGCAAGACTAACTGGGTTTATGCAAATAGAAACTGCATTATTATATGGGGGGAGGGAATGGAAAGAAAAAGTCTACACAGACATTTTGAATTTCATTTGTCTCTCAGGCAATCTTAATATATGTGGCTACTACGCTACTCTAAATCTTTTGTTGAAAAAGACTAAGGGAAATCCCAGGTTGATACAAGAAACAAAAAAAATAAAAACATCCAAAGGACAACCTACAGTAACAACTTACATGTATTTTTAAAAAGATGTTTTAAAACCTCAAGTTCTTTATCATACCTGAATATTATATAATCTCTGAGTCATTAATATAGAATCTATTTAAGATTTTCTACAAATAATGAAAATGTGCAGAATCCCACTCTTTTTACTATTTATTCTGTAAATCTTCTCAAATGCAATTTCCTCTGAATAACAGATCTGTATTCTAACTCTGAATCAATCATCTCCTAACACACTGTCCCCCCATAGTGGCCTCTAGCATGGATCCACATTTTCTGGGCTCCTTATCAAGTTTCACATCAGTTGATACTCACTTGAGGAAAATGCAGACTCCCGCTCCACAGTGAAGTGCATGGAAAATACAAGCTCCAATCTCTTCCCCGTTCACCATTTCTTGGCAGCAAATGTTCTGAGAACACAGTATGGCCCCACAAAAAAGACAGAGGACAGGATGCTTGCGCTCATCATCTGCAGACCGTGGACACCTCCAAAGTGTGATGGAAAAAAACAAAAACAAAAACAAAAACAAAGCACCATATATATAGTTAACAGTAACATACACTTTTTTTTTTTTTTTTTTTTTGGTACTGGGGATAGAACTCATGACCTTTCACTTGCCAGGCAGGCACCTATACTGCTGAGCTAAATCCCCAGCCCTTATAACATACATTTTTATCACTGGCCCTTTTCTAGCAAGGTAAGCTCTTTCAATAAGGGAACATTTAATTAGAAGATTCTTTCTTAATACTTCCCCAAAAGAGACTTAAACAAGCTCACTAGAGATCACATGCTTTAAGTGTGAGGACCAGGGTTCTGTCCCTACCACCAAAACAAAATAAAACTGATAAATCCATAGTAAGAATATCAGTTATTAAATATGTGGGGTTCTGATAATTCACACAAAATCTAGTGATGAAACATGCCTTGATGTTCACTTGCAGAATCTGCCCTTCACCTGACACCGACATCCTCCACTGTACTTATTTGGTAAAGCTCTGTCCATAATGTTGGAAGAACATGACCCTGTGGGAGTGCAAACTGCTTCAAACAAACTACATTTGCAATAAGGGTCCACCCTCAAACCCTCATCTCTCTGATGTACTGGGATCTTTAGGGTTGATATGAGATTGTGACTTTTGAGTTGATGGACTCTTCTGAGCATCATAGCAAGTCTTGGGGTAGAAAGGTGACCCAGTTGATAAGCTTGAAAAAGGGAGTGTTTTAAGATCTGTCCATTTTACATGATGGTATGCTGGAGTCTTGATACAATGTTTCCAGAGGGGGTATTGGTGATTTTTCTTTTCCTTTTCCTTTTCTTTTTCTTTTTCTCTTTTCTTCCTGGTCTTGGGGATTGAAACCAATGCCTCTGGACTGGGCTATATTCCCACTTTTATCCTTACTTAAAATTTTGCAGATAGTGTTGTACCAGGTTGTTAAGCTGGTCAAGCTTGAGCTCAAACCTCTGATCTTCTACCTCAGCGTCTCAGAGAGCTGACAGTACAGGTACATGTCACCTGCCACGCTGGTGATCTTTAAAATCAAGGATTTTTCCTGTCTCTATAGCATATGGACACAATGAAAAACATCAGAAATATTCAACTAAGGAAGTAAAAATACAACCAAAGGCCGAATCCAGCTAGACCTACCTTGCAGACAGAATAAAGAGCATCACAAATAATCTCCCATAGGGTATTACCAATTTCTCAGGGATGATAAAAAATACCATTGTCTAAGGAGTGGAGGGACTCTACATATGCATTCTACTCCTATCCCCTGTAGATGGGGTGGTGGTGGTTATTTTCAGTTCTAGCTTTTTGATCATTTCAAGTGAAAAAGAATAGGATGATAAAATATGAGAAGTAAAATAAATTAAGTTCTACTCACTACTAATAATGTGTGAATTACATATTAGTTACTTTAAAAGAAAAGCACATATGTTAAACACATGCTTTCAGCTTTTTAAGGTAAAGCTTCCATCTTCTTTCACCTTTAATACAGCCTGGCTGAGTCCAAGTAACTAGTCACTCTACAGAGGAATAGGGGAGGAGGGTGCCTAAAATGACCTCCAACATCAATGGTTCAGCCTTCACGGAAACTGATGACAATAACTGGAAGAGACAAGAGGATTTGTCAGTGCAGGGGATGGAAGCCAGACTATGCAAAGGATCTCTTATACCTCTCCAGACTTTACACTTACAGCCAGCTGTATGACATCACCCAAAAAGACTTAATGAAAACTGGTGATGACAATGAAACTGGCTTAGAATTCACCTTCATTCTTCTAACCAAACAGTGGTGATATCGCCCAGCAGGTTCACAGCAATTAAGAACCAACACATTTCTCAGAAGCACCCTCCACACCCCCTGCTGATGCCACCAAGTGCCAACAACCTGACATTTTTGAATGCTCAGAAGACAGTTCCTATTTCCTGGGCTTCAGTGGAAGCCCTACAGTGCTATATTGAGCTGGATGCAATTTTTGAAATTATTATTTTTTTCTTTTTTTTGATACAGGATCTTGCTAGGTAGTTCAGGCAGGTCTTGAACTTATGAGGTAGTCTAGACTGGCCTTGAACTCACAGTGATTCTCCTGCCTCAGTCTCCCCAGTGCTGGAATTACAGGCATGCACGAATCATGAACAGCAGGTTTGCTTTATTTTAAAGACATAATGCACTATGATTTAATATAAAACATTCACACTTCAGTGGCTAAAGCTCGTTCTTTCTTTCTTTCTTTTTGGTCTTTTTGACACAGGGTTTAGCTATGCAGTTCAGGCTGGTCTTAAACTTAACTTGTAGCCAAGGCTGGTCTCAAACTCCCAGAAATCTTCCTGCCTCAGTCTCCCGAGTGCTGAGATTACAGGCCTGTGCCACGAGGTCTGGTCAATTTACACATATTATAACAAGGTAAGTTCAATAAAATTAGAAAAATATTTTTAATTTTATAGGAAATTATTTTATCATATAATTCCATTTAAGCTCATATTCTTCCTTTGTAAAAAATAATACATAATTCACACACACATGGTGTGAATATAATGAGTACATTTTATTTCACTCCCCATCAGTCTTTTTTTTCAAGACAGGACCTCAGTGTATAGTTCAGGCTGGTCTTGAACTCACTTTGTAGCCTGGGCTGGTCTCTAACAGTGATTCTTCTGGGATTATAGGTGTGCACCCCATGCCTGGCACTCATCAGTTTTTATCATCTTTCTTTCACTTGAAGTGATCAGTAAATAGGAGAGGGAGAAAAGAAATTTGAGAACAGTTTCACCAGTAGTTTTAGAGATGTTCTGACTGAGGTAGGAGGAAAGCATGACGCTGAAAAGCATATAAGGTTTTCTTCTCTCCAGCATCTAGGTTTGAACTGGAGTCACAATGCTGTTGTCTGCTTTGCTGGCATGATGAGCTTATGATTCTATCCTTGGGAGAAGTTAATTGCATCACAAAAGATGGTGGGACAGGTAGGTCCTGGCAGCGTGTACTTTCATAAACCAACTTCAGAGCTGAGAGCTACTACTTTGGGGCTTAAAGCTAGATGAATACTTGCAGCATACAGGAGAGTACTTGATGAAGGCAGTGGCTGGTGCATGTTGACATTTTGTGTAGCAGTTACCAACTCCTCATCTCCTAGCCCCATGGCAGGAAGCTGTGGGGATGGCAGCTTGTTTTTCTAGTGTAGTTTGCTTGTACCAAGATAGGTAAAGGGATATTGTTCTTCAAAAAGTGGGAACATGTGTTTAGATTGATATGGTAGTTCACTGAGGGGCTAGCAAGGAAGTGAAAAAAAGAGGTCTTACATACTGTTGGTGGAAATGCAAAATGGTGCAGTCACTGTGGAAAATGGGTTGACAGTACTTCCCAAAGTTAAACATAGAATTACTATATGACCTAGTAAATTCAACTCAACTCCTCAGTATATACCCCAAAGAAATGAAAGCATGTACTCATGCAGAAACTTCCCATGGATGTTCACACTAACATTATTCAAATGGGGGAAACAATCTCATCATAAAAATAAAGTGAATGTCCATCAGTGGATAAAGGAATAAGCAAACTGTGATATAAACAAAAATGGAATATTTCTTAGCCAAAAAGGGAATAAATGATACAAGCTACTTGTTGGATAAACCATGACAACATGCTGTGTGGAAGAAGCCAGATGTAAGACAGTATATACCGTATGATCCCTTATATATGCTAGGTCCACAATAGGTAAATCATAGAGACAGAAAGTCAATTATTGGTTACCAGCAGTAATAGGTAAGGGGAATCATGACAGTTAACTTTGTCAATTTGAGTAAGAAACACCCAACTAAACTGGCTCAGTACACTTCTGGGTGTGCAGGACCTACCCTAAGGAGGATTGTCACCAGAATAGTATAAAAGGGAAACAAAGGCTCATTTCTGTTTCTTCACATGAGCTCCAGTTTTTGCTTTGACCTTAGACATCATCTCCTGGCTTTCAGCATAGACTCCTCAGCCTTGCACACAGACCCCTTAACTTTCCATTGGAGACCCTTCGGCCTCCTGGTATGGATTTGCACAGGACGCTACACTGAGCTCCAAGAACTTCAACTGGATTCTTCAGATCTTCAGTGCATAGACAGACCTCTTTCACTCTTTTGCACCTGATTCTGTGGGCAGTCACTGTAAGCCAATTGTGTAAATTCTTATATATTTGTTTATCTTATATTAGATCTATTTCTTTAGTAAACACTGACTGATTGATACAGGAATGGAAAGTGATTAGTGTGGGATGATGGAAAAGCTAAAACATTACAGAGAAGTAGCCATACAACATTGTGAATATACTAAAAGCCACTGAATTGTGCATTTTATCATGGTTAACTGTTGCTATGTGGACTTCATCTCAGTTATGACAGTTTAAGGTTTTTTTTTTCCAGTCAGCATCTTACTGTGTAGCCCAGGCTGGCCTCAAACTCACGGCTAGCCTCCTGCCTCAGCCTCCCAAAAGCTGGGATTACAGATGTGCACTTCCATACTGGCTTCATTGAAAAAGAAGACTGATGGCTGGGTAGGGTGGTGCAAGTCTATAGTCACAGCACTCCGGGAGACTGAGGCAACAGGATCACAAGTCTGAACCCAGCTTGGGTAATTCAGTGAATTAATGAGAACCTGTCTCAAAACAAAAAATAAAATAGGGCTGAAGACATAGGCAAGTGCAAAACTCCCTGGCTTCTATTCCCAACACAGGGAGAAAAAGATTGGTCATCACTTAAAAGGGTACTCAATGGTCACATTTAGAAAAGTAAGTTTGCTATGGTATTCTAGACTGTTGCAAGCTCAGGAAGATTTAAAATACACATAAACACACACACACCCTTACCGGAAATGAGAAGCTTGATTCAGAAGGCAGCTGTAGTCATCAGGAAGTTCTATCAAACTGTTTCTTTTTCTAGGGTACCTAGACATGGAAAATAAAAGGCAATTTTACGAGTAAACCCAGACCAAAAACTGACCAAGGCAATGGAATAGTACCTTAAAAATCACAAAAGGAGGCTGGGGGTCAGGCTCAGTAGTAGAGTACATGCCTAGCATGTGTGAGGCCCTGGGTTTGACCAAAACAAAACAAGTCCAAAGTGTTTATGTGTGGGGACCCAGAAGGATCCATAATTATAATCCAAAGAGAATCCCACTATTAAGTAGGTTACATTTAAACTTTTCATCCTGGAATTCCAAATTTTTCATCAGCTGGCTTCCTTTCCAAACTCAAGTCCCACTATTTCCTAAGATTAAATTCTAGCTAGACTTCTAAACTTGTCTAGGAAGATAGAATAACAATTAAGAATACAGTCTTTGAAATCAGACAGACTTGGATATAAATCCTAAATTCTCTGACATTTGACAAGTTTCTGAACCTAAGCCTGTCAATGATACCCATCACTCCAATCATGAGCACACTATTAATTTAGTAAAAAGAAAAAAAATGGAGAGAACTAGTAAATGAACTCATCATTTAAATATAAACAATACTATCAAGGAAACTCAGAACTGTTTCTGAAGACTAAAGGAGATACTGAACTGAAACATAATATACTTAGTATTTAATTCATAGTGAAATTTTGTTATTTTTTCTCATCATACTAGTGATAATAAAAGGAGCTGCTTGCATGCACTGGATCATGAGAGTAACATGAATTATCTCCTTAAATACCGATTAACTTACATTCTATAATCTTTTCTACATTTAGCTAAAAGTGATCTCCTCTAAGATTAAATCTGCCTCATTAAGAATCTCTTCAAATTTTTATATCATTAACAATACATTCCACGCGTCAGATTTTAGGTCATGTCTTGAGTTTTATGTACATAACTAGGTTATAAATTACTCATGACCAAACAATATATGTGTTACCTCTTATAAATCTTCCAGAGTACTTAATAGCATGCTGGGGACAGATGTCTAAATGGCACAAGATGACTTGAAATAAAAAATTGAGTGAAATTACCAGTTAAAAATATGTATTCATATAGTAAACTTTTTCTTTGTATTCAGATTTTCTTTATTCAGTGATATGAATACTGCTGGCTCTGAGCACAGGAGCTACCTATTATCATTAAAGTAGTGGTATGGAAGACAGTAGCATATGCACATTTAACAGTAGAACTGAAAAGAGTGCAAAGGATGAGATCAGAAAAGAAGAAGGAAAATGTATACTGTCTCCTAATAAGTTTAGTTTTATTCATATAATAATGGTACTAGTGTTGGTATTTAAAGTTGGGGATCAATTCCTCTGCTTGTTTATTAAAGTAATCCAATTCAAATAAAAATGAGGCACTGTGCATACTACAGCCCAGGGTCCAGAGGGAATATGAAGATAAACACAGTTCTCATCCTTGCTAGCTGATACAGGGGTATGTGGGCACATGCATAAGAATGAGGGTACATAAGGACAGGCTTCATGAAAAAGGAGGTATCTAAATGTATTTGAGTAAGTGTAGGAAACAATGTATTGTACTGAGATTGAAGAAAGCAGACTAGAAAGGCAACTACTTAAGGAAACTTGTGGATCGGGAAAAGGAGACCAACCTCACCAGGCTGCTCTTCTGCTTTAGGCAGTTCAGTAAGGCAGGATCTGTACACCACCTGGATGTGAACCAAGGGAAAGCACTGAATTAGCACAGGGTCAGTGCAAAGTTCATCTATGAGCCGCTCTCTCCAATTCTTTCTGTTCCTTCTCTTCATGTTCTTTTTTCACTCATTTTATCTTACGCTTTGCCCTTTTCTTTTTCCTCATCGTCCTATTTTTTTTCCTTCCTTTTAAAATTTGTTTTTATTTATTTATTGTTTCATTCTTTTGGAGCCAGAGTCTCACTGTGTTGTTCAGGCTGGTGTTGAACCTGCAATTTTCCTTCCTCAGCCTCCCATGTGCTAGGATTACAGTTGTATGCTACCATATCTGGCATTATTAATTCATTTTTAAAAAAAAGACCTGATCAATTAAGATCTAGCTAGAAAATCAGAAACCATTATAACCATCTAAACAAGAGGAAATTTAATACTAAGAAGTAATGAAAGTGACAGGGGCTAAGTACAAGGTCATGGGCTCAATCACCAGAATCATAGGAGAAAGATGACTCTGCTGAGGATTTATATTGTACCTCAGTGGTAGAGCACTACTAGAGTCAATCCCTAAAATCATAAGGAAAAAAAAAAAAAGAAAAAGAAAAAGAAAAAAAGAAAGACCAGAAAGAAAGGCTGAGAAGCTAGCTTTGAGAAAAAAGGCAAGGCACCCTGACTATCACTCCCTCAGCCCAGGTAGGAAGAACAAAGGGAAATGGTAGTAAGACAGTTGGCTTGTCTGTGGCTTGTCTACAGAGAAGAGTTAAGAGTCATGGGCAAAGCTGGGGATTTAGCTCAGTGGCCTAAGCACCTGCTGGCAAGTACAAAGTTGTGAGTTTGATCCCTGGTCCAAAAAAAAAAAAAAAAAAAAAGAGTCATGGGCAGATGACATTGCACAAGAGAGAGACAGGTAGCCTGAAAACTACGGCTTCTCTGTTTCTGGGCCTCCAACAGGCTGAACCTAGGCTGAAACCAGCTGAGAAAGGAGATGGGAAGGCACAGCTGATTAGGGACATCATCCTGCATTAGAACATAGAAGGCTGAGGTGAGCAAGGCCAGGAACAGCACAGAGGACAGAGACTTGCTGTTTCAAAGTTTGAAATTTTAATATTTGATTAAACTGGAATAGCAAATACAAAACTTACCTACTTGAGGAATATAAAAGTAAGATTAGTACAGCCTATTACAATTATACTCAACACAAAGTATGATACTTTTTTTTTTTTTTGGTAGTATAGGACATTGAGCCCAAGGAACTTCTTACTAAGCTGTATCCCTACTCGTCTTTCTAATATGCCCAGGCTGGTCTTGAACTTGTGATTCTCCTGGTTTAACCTCCCAAAGTGCTGGGATTATAGACATGTGCCACCGTATCAGGCTGAGTACTAATTTTTTTTTTTGCATACTAATTTTTAAATGGTACTTTTTTTTTTTTGGGCACTGGGGATCGAACTCACAACCTCATGCTTGCCAGGCAGGCGCTTATGCCACTGAGCTAAATCCCTGGTGATTGCATACTAATTTTTAAAAACAATTGTGGTAGTACATGCCTGTGATCCCAGCACTTGTGAGGTTGAGGCAGGAGATCTTGAATTTGAGGTTGATTTGGGCAACTTAAACAGATCTTGTCTCAAAATAAAAAAGGGGCGAGGGATATAGCTCAGTGGGAAGGCCCTGTGTTCCAATCCTTAGCAGTGCAAGGTAAATACACATGCACAGCACACACACACTCTTTCCCTTGCTTGGGTATGGTGTAACATGCCTGTAATCCCAACAGTAGAGGGTGAGGCAGGAGCATTGTGAATTCAAGGCCACTCTGAGGAACTTAGTATCTTCAGGGCCAGCCTGGACTACATAGTGAGGCACTCTCTCAAAAAACCAAACAACTCGTTTTGTTCACCTTGGAGATGAAACACCTCATGAGGAAGCAAAGAAGGAACCTAACATCCAAGGACAGTTGTAGGAGACAGAGGCCAATATTCACACACAAATCCTGACCTGGACATTATTAAAGGAAAGAGAGAAAGAAAAAGACAAAAAACTGTGGGGAATGAAAAAAAAAATCTTAGGGCAAATAAAGGAAGTGATTAGGGTCAGAGATTTAGCTCATCAGAGTAAGTGCCTCCCTGGCAAGTGTGAGGTCATGAGTTCAATCCCCATCACCAAATAAATAAATAATTAAATAAAGGAAGTGATTATAAAAATGATAGTGATGAATGTGATCATTATGTATATCTAATATGTACAAATAAAACCTGATTAGAAATGTGAAAAAGTGATGTAAGCAAGAACAAGGTGAGAAGATACAGGTTGGAGGTTGACAATAAACAGGAGGCTTAGTAAATAACATGCTAGAAAGTTTTTCTGAGAGATAATTCTCTCTAGGAAACTGATGTGCTACATCTTTGATCTACCAAATGAGTTTCCTTTTCGCTGAAAGACCCTTTTGAGGTGTGTGCTACTGCACAACAAATGCTACTGTTTTGGATACAATTCTAATTTTTTTTTTAATTGTCAGTTCTGATTTATGTCTACCAGCAATCCTCACTCTCACACCAGTTTATATTTTTTATTTAATTTTAGTTTTTGAGATAAAGTCTCACTTTGCAATTCAGGCTGGCCTTGAACTTGTTTATGTAGCCCAGGCTGATCTAAAGCTCACAGCAATCCTCCTGTCTCAGCCTGCCGAGTGCTGGGATCTTTGTTTTATTTTTATTTTGAGACAGCTAGGCTTGAATTTTTGATCCTCTTGCTTCAGTCTCCCGGAGTGCTAGGATTATAGACATATGCCACCACACCCAGCTCCACACTATTTTAAAACTGGAATGAGACACCAGCTGTGGGGAAAATAAATAAAATGAAGCTGGGCATGGTGGTGCACTTCTGTAATCCCAGCACCTGGAAGTCTGAGGCAGGAGGACTGTTGTAAGTTTGAGACCAGCCTAGGCCACAAGGTGAGCCCAAGACTAGCCTGAGCCACATAAAGAAACCCTGTCTCAAAAAGACAACAACAAAACAAAACAAACCAACCAATGGACTGTAGTCCAGAAATAGCAAGCAGAAATTCCATCTGCCTATAATTGCTGGTTTTATCTGTGCTCCTTAACTGTGGGAATTAAGAATCTCCTGTACTTCCAGACCTTTAATCAATAATAACTAATCTCAAAGGCTAGCAAACAATTGCAACTTAAAATTTTCAAACTGAACAGTAACCCAACAATGACATTTTACTCCCGTAGTACCTCTGAAGCAAGGGCCTTACAGTATCCCAGTATTCCTGGAAAAGCAGGAACAAATTTGTGGGTAGAGATAGATAGCTACATAATGCACTGTATTCTCCTTCTGCAGAATCTGCAAAAGAATAAAAATACACTTAATAAGCATATTATTATTATTATTATTATTATTATTTTGGTACCCAGGGATCAAACTCATGACCTTGTGCTTGCCAGGTAGGCGCTGTGCCACTGAGCTATATCCTCGGCCTAATAAGCATATTATTTTACCCAGTTAATTTGTTAATACCATTTTCTCTTATTTATGCTCATTTCTATATTCTATGTGGAATATATATATATATTTTTTTTTTTTTAATTTTTAATTTTTTTTGGACCGGGGATCGTACTCATGACCTAGCGCTTGCCAGGCAGGCGCTTATGCCACTGAGTTAAATCCCTCGCCCTCTCTATGTGGAGCATATTTTGTACATTATAAAAACTGTGGTTGATAAATAAGCCACACCAATTTTTATAGCAAAAATCTGATTTACTCTGCTCATCAGAGGCTCTAAAGTTTACCCCAAACACTCAGTATAAAATACAAAATCCCCATTGTGGCAGAAAGGCCCTAGGTAACATGCATGCAGATACCTGCTACCCTCCCTGTCACTGTACTTATATCTTTGCTGCTCTTGGGAAATTTCAGGCAAAGTCTTTGTTTATTTTTCCTCCTGCTCAGCAGTACTCAACTATTGAGCAGCTCAACCCCACCTATGCAGCAATCTGTTCAACGCCTCCTCAGCTACCTTCCAGGAATATCTATTGAGTCTTCACTCTGGTTCTAGCACTTGATTCCCATGGCCTGCTTTATTTTTCTTTGTAGTATATATCACCATTTGACATTATACAAATAAATTTATCTAGATTTGGTTTCTTCTCAATAAAAAAGGGCTTTATTTTCTGTGGCACCTATTAGAAAAATAAATGTGGTTTTGTTGGTATGCACTACCAACAGATCCGTACTGGTGTACACTTGGAAAGCAGCTTCCTGTTTTACATAGACTGATGAAAGAGCCTGATCAGATATACTCTCTGGTAAAGGTAACCTGGTCAGTTCTTTTCTTTTCTTTTTTTTTTTTTTTTTGGTACCAGGGATCGAACTCACGACCTCACGCTTGCCAGGCAGGTGCTTAAGCCACTGAGCTAAATCCCTGGCCTGGTCAGTTTATTTTCAAAGAACAAAAGGAAGAATCACTGAACAATTCTGGTGACTTCCAAAATTATATAAGTATTCTGGTTTTTACCGAATGAAGCCATAAGAAAGCCTCAATTTTGATTTAGATTTAGAGGCAAGAAGATGGGAAAGTGTACAATGAAGTCTTCCTCCTACCTACACAAAAGTTCCCTTCCCTGATAGCCACCAATGTCTCTAATTTCCCGTATAGCCTATCAGTTATTTTCTGCGTGTAGGTATTGTATAAACTTAAGCACATAAACTATACATTTACAAGAGCCAAGAGAAAGATTTTCACTCTGAGGTTAACCTGGTTTTTGGCTTTCTTTTTAACCTATACCAGGGAAGGGACACACAGAGTAAATACAAATGAAAGAGGTAGAGAGCAGAGAATCAGTTTGACTGTTCTATGTACTTTTTTTTTTGTTTTGTTTTTTTGAGGCAGGGTCTCACTATACAGTTCAGGCTGGCCTTGAGCTCACTTTGTAGCCAGGCTGGTCTGGAACTCACAACGATCCTCCTGCCTCAATCTCCCATGTGCTGGGATTACAGGCATGTGCTACCATCCCTGGCTACTCTTTCTTTCTGAGACAGGTCTTGCTATGTAGTTCAGGCTGCCTTGAACTCACTAGGTAGCCCAGGCTGGCCTTGAACTCACTTGATCCTCTTGCTTCAGCCTCCACAGTGCTAGGATTACAGGTGTGCGTCACTGCACTTGGCAAAAATAAGAATTGAAAGAAAAGTCCTGGTCTTCCATTTTGTGACTTTATTCTCTTACTTACTGGTAAACAGTTCTTCAGGTGGAGTCACCCCCAGAACATAGTGGAAAAACAAGGCAGCACAGCGAAGGTAAGGGGTGATACCGTTCTTCAAGGCGGCCCACAAATACCAGCCAGGAGCAATGTGCCCAGCACAGCTAAGAGACAGAGCATTTACATCAGACCAACACTCTAGATTTTAATGAGACACAGCCCCTGTCAAAACTACAAACACTTAAATAACTTAGTACACACTTCATTTTTAAACACTTAAAAACATATTTAGCAAGCTAATAGCCTCTATATTTAAATTTGCTAGTAATTTTTAAAAAGAAAACCACAAAAATCTTTTATTATATAGGTTTTTAAACATAGGACTACTCTCTTTTTCCTAGGTACAGGCCAAAAACAAAGCTAAACAAAGGCCTAAAAAAAATCATTGAAGCAACTACCTTTGCTAAAAAGAAAAGAATGGGAAGCTGAGACAGGAAGATCACTGGAGTTCCAGGCCAGCCTGGGTTACACAGTGATATGAAGGCCAGCCTGAACTGCATAGCAAAACCTTATCTCAAAAAACCAAACCAAAAAATGAAACAAAAACCCTGAACCAAACCAAGCCAAAAAATTTTTCTGGTTTCTATATTGAGAAATTTTAGTTTAGTGCATGGTGAAAGATGTGGGTCTAATTTTAATCTTCAGCATATGAGAAACCAGTGTTTCCAGCACCATTTATTAAAGAGGTTGTCTTTCTTCCAGTGAACATGTTTGTCAAATATAAGGTAGCTGTTTGTATGTGGAGTTGTGTCTGCATCTTTTAAACCTATTTCATTGATTCTGTTGTTTTTTTGCTAATACCATGCTGTTTTTATCATAGTAGCTTTGTTGTATAATTTCAACTCAGGGATTATGATACCCCTTGCCTTGCTTTTGCTGCTGAGAATTTTTTTTTTCTATTTTAGGTCTCTTCTGGTTCCAAATGAATTGTAGCAATGTTTTCTTTAATTCTGTGAGGTATGCTAGGGGTATTTTGATTGGAATTGCATTAAATCTGTGTAACAATTTTGAGAGTATGGCCATTTGCACTATGTTGGGCCCTTTCCTCTTCCTTTCTACCTTCCTTCATTTGCTTATTTATTTTTGTCTTTTTGAGGCAGGGTCTCACTATATAGTTCAGGCTGGCCTTGAACTTGCAGTGATTCTTCTGCATGTTAGGATTTCAGGCACATGCTACCATACCTGGCTTATTTCACTTTATGATATACTTTTTGATCTCCTTTTTCAGAGTACTATAATTTTCAATGTATAGATCTTTTACTTTGTTAGATTAATTCCTAAGTATTTCAGTTTTTTAGATGCTATTGTGAAAGGTGTAGTTTCCTTTATTTCTCTCTGTTGTTTGTGTACAGGAATGCTACTGCCTTTTGAGTGCTGGTTTTGTATTCAGCTACATGTACTACTGAATTTGGTTATTAAATCTACTAGTCATTTTGGTGGAATTTTTTGGGTCTTCTATGCAGAATATCCTGTCATCTGCAAATAATGATAATCTAACTTCTTTCAATCTTTTTTCCTTTATTTATTTATTTTTGTCTAATCACTCTGGGTAATGTTTCCAGAACTATATTGAAAAAGTGTGGTGACAGTGAATATTCTTGTTTTGTCCTTGATTTTAGAGTGAAAGCTTTCAGTTTTTGACCCTTCATTCTTTCTTTTTCTTTGGTACCGAGGACTGAACTCATGACCTCGAGCTTACAAGTCAGACATTTAGGCCACTGAGCCAAATCCCCTGCCAGTTTTTGACCCTTCAGTGTGGTGTTGGTTGTTAGTTTGTCATGGATTGCTTTTATCAGATTGAGGTAAAGACCATCTCTTCCAATTTTTTGTAGGGTTTTTATTTTATTTATTTATTTTTTTACTTTTTAAACATATACACAATTTTTAAAAATATACACAGGAGAAGCCATGTGTTTTACATAGAAATACACACATTAACAAAGTATTTCTTATACTTTTCCAAAAACTCTATTATATCAATCTAAAATTTACAAGTTAAATAATCAGAATTTTTAAAGTTAAAATGAAATCCCTTAAACTACTGGATATGCTAGACTTTTTCCAAAATGAAATGAACAGAGAGTATGAGTATGGTTTGTGTAATGATTATGCAAAGGAGGAAAAAAGCTCAAAAAGATAATCATAGCCACTGTGAAGAGTATCCTTGAAAATACAGACTCTGGCTAAGTCAGAATCTAAAGAATCACTCCAAGGTTTTATGGGTAGAGAATAGTCCCATGGCCCCTTGTCCACAACTGGTAAACCGAAATGGCTTTCAAAGACATGTAAGAAACCACTCTGAAATTATTTCCAGTGGATATAATTAGTCTGACTCTAAGAAGCCTTGTCTTTATGATTAGCGTTTTCAAGTGAAGGCAGAGACATAGACAGCATCCCCACACTGCTGACACTGACAGCATTTGGGATGATGTGGTCCTGATCATCTGTGAAGGCTTTCCAGAGTAGGAAGGGAAAAAGGTTGTACTTCAGCATCTTTGGTATTAAGGTCTGGCCTCTTTGAACCCACCTCTCCTGCACATCTAGTCTCTGAAGTGTCCGTGCACTTGAAGGTCATAGGACTCAATTTTCACAGTAAATTATGAGGCCAAGAGTTTCTATTTTTTGGCCCTCTTCCCGCCCAGTGTAGTGCACAAGGACCTTAACCAGGAAGCTGTAAAGTCAAATTCTATACAGCATGTTCTCTGTAAAGTTTCATGAGCTGCATAGGAAATTGCTAATAGGATTTCCAACACTGGGAGAGATAAAGCAGAGCTCTGGCCTTTGTTCTGAAAAGTGACCTGAGCCAACCTTGTGCAAGGTCTTGCTGCCAAAAATATTTACCACCAGCCTCTAGAGGGCACATCTGTATTGTCCAAATCTTATTCCGTAGGGTTATTATGAATGGGTGTTGAACTTTGTCAATTTGTTTTTCTGCATCGGTTGAGATGATCGCATGATTTTGTCTTTGGCCCTGTTGATATGGTATATTATATTTATTGATCTAAATATTAAAACAAATACTAAACCTGCTGGAAGATAGAATAGGTAGAACTCTTGAACATATGAAATTTTAGGCAAATTTTTGGCAAATTTTTGTTTCAGAAACAACACCAATTGCATAGGAAATAATACAAAAAAATCAACAATTGGAATCTCATCTTATTAAAAAGCTTTTGCACAGCAAAAGAAATCAACAGAATGCAAAGATAACCCAGAGTGGGAAATAATTTCAGCTAGTTGTCCCTTAGACAAAGGACTTATACTTAGAACATATAAAGAGCTGAAAGAAATCAGACTCCCCAAATTTAAAGACCCAACCCAAAATCGGCATCTGAGATGAATATGCACCTCTCAAGATGAAGAAATACAAATGGCAAAGAAATACATAAGAAAATGTTGAACATCAGTGGTCATTCAACAGGTACAAATTAAAACAATGCTGAGAGATTCCATCTCACTCCACAGAGAATGGCTATCATTGAGAAATTAACCAATAACAAAAATATTGGCAAGGCTGTGGGGAAAAAGGAACCCTTTTTCACTGTTGATGGGAGTACAGACTGGTGCAACCACTATGGAAATCAGTGTGGAGACTATTAAAAAAATCTAGGTTTAGAGCTGGGCATGGTGGCACAGGCCTGTAATTCCAGCACTCTAGGGAGGCTGAGGCAGGAGGATCGTTGCAAGTTCGAGACCAGCCTGGGCTACAAAGTAAGCCCAAGGTCAGCCTGAACTGCACAGTGAGACCCTGTTTCAAAAACAAAAACAAAGACAAAACAATCCCCGCCCAAAACAAAAACAATAACCTAGGATTAGAGATCCAATTTTACTTAGCTATTCCTCTTCTGAGTATCTTCCCAGAAGAATTAAAAACGTCATACTATAGTAATATATGCACACCTATGTTTATAGCAGCAGGATTTGTAATAGCTAAATCCTGGAAACAACCCAAATGCCTATCAACTGAAGAATGGATAAAAAAATTACAATGGAGTACTACTTAGCCACAAAAAAGGAAGAACTTGAGACATTTCTAGGTAAATGTATGCACCTTGAGATCATACTCTTAAGTGAAATGAATCAGACACATATGTGTAAATGTTGCATTTTCTCCCTGATGTGAGAATCTGAAAGAGTAAATAAGAATCTGAAAGAGTAAATAAGGAACAAAATACATAACAGGTATTGTGAAATAGGAAGAAATTGTTCAAAAGAAAAGAGGAATGTGGGAGGGGGAATGAGGAAAGAAAGGAGAAAGGCAAAAAAATGATAAAAAAAAGGATAAAATGCAAACAAAGTTTTGTAAATAGGGAGGGGAAGAGGTGTTGAAGGGAGGGGAGGAGACTGGGAAAAAAGAGGAATCAAAATATATCATGTACAGGTACAAATTTTTTGATGAGGGATTGAAGAGAGGGATAAGGAATGGGAACAAAACCAAGTTACATCATGTATAGGGACAAATTCTCTATGATGAAAATGATCATTATGTATATCTAAAATGTACCAATAAAATCTGATTAAAAATAAACTGTACCAATAAAAATCAAATTAGAAAAATGAGCTCAGATTCATGGAAGCACAATCTTCACTAGATTAACCTTTTCCAAATGAAGTCCTCTATGAAAGTCTAAGTTAAATTAATGAGGCTATATAACAAAAAATCAAAATTTACTATTAACAAATTCAAAGTTGAGCCCCCCACCCCGCAAAAAACAAAAGCAAAACAAATGAACAAAAGGCACCCAAAACAACTTTAGAGATCTGTAGGGCAGTGAAATCACTGATATAAACCATGAATTTTAGTTAATAATAACACATCAATGTTAGTTCATCAGTTGTAAAAATGGTACAGTATCTATGCAAGACGTGAGGGAAAGGGATAAATGAGAACACTACTGCCTCCTTGATATTTCCATAAACTTAAAAAAAAAAAAAGACAAGTGAAGAAGATGACGAAGAGAACTTGGCAGCAGATGCTTAGCTGAGCACTCCTACTGTACTTTTGGTTTTAACCTCTACACAGAGGTTAAAGATACATTTTAAATTACATATTACGTATATATATGTATAAGCACACAGTATTTATGTAATTATATATTGTATGAACATTAAAATAGAAATGCCAAAACATTTCCTCACAGCAGTATTAAAAAACTTCTAAACTAGTTAAATGCGTCAACTATAGATTGCCTTGAAAGGACTATCTTTTCTATTTCTACCACTTATTTTGTAACAGAAAATAGACACCCCCCCCCCAAGTATACTTTAGTTTCTCAGTTGCTCAGGTAATAGTTCCTGTTCCAGTTCTTATTGCTCCTGTCTCTTAGAAACCGCTGGTCATTGTGATGCCTAGCTGGTCACTATGTGCACATCGTATAAACCAATCCCCAACTGACCAGCCATTCTGCCTCTGTACTTCCTGTTTGTTTATCTCATATAAGCCCTAGACTACCAAAGACCGCTATTCTGGGAATGATCCTGATCAGTGCTTGTCTACGTAAATAAATTTGTCTCCAAATGATGGGTGTCGTTTTGGTGTTTCTGCTTGCCATTGCAATGTAGATTCCAAATCCTGACAACTCTTAAAATTCTGTTATCTTTTGCCTATATTCCCAAGAAAGTTTACAAGAACTAAACATGTGTCACACTTGTGTCTCTCTTAAAAATGAAAGAGTGGGTGGCTATTATTCTAAACTACTATGTTTTACTAAGTTTTTTTCCACTATAAACCTAGCCTATGGCAAAAAAAAATCATACAATAAAAGCCCTTACCTGACTTTTAAAAACTGACGTTAAAATGATTCAAAAGTTGCCAGACAACTGACCAAATATGTGAAATTATTAAAATGAAACTGCAGTACACAGGACTAATGGACTGCTGCTCACCTGCTGAAATACTGGGAAATTTCCTCAAAGAAAGAAGATGCACAACGAGCCTCTTCACTGTCTTCTTCAACCTGAGAAAGGGGGAGTCCTGAAAAAGAAATTTTGCAAGATGAATTTATGAATTTTTTATCACCTACAAATTACACCTCAATCCCATGGTTCCAAAACTTCTGCTGTCCTCTTTGCCCCTTATCTCTGAGGAAGTCATTTAAGTTCTCTGAACCTCAGTTTTATTGTATTAAAATGGAGATAAAAATACTACCTTTCTATTTGCTGTGAGGGGTGGTTACAGCCCATTTTAACAGTACTCTGTTGTATTAAAATGCTTCTACTGGGTCAGGGATGTAGCTCAGCGCATAGCACCTGCCTGTCAAGCAGGAGGCCCCAAGTTTGATTTCCAGCACAAAATACATACATACATACATACATACATACATACATACATACATACATACATCTGAAAAGTCATGATTAAAATTACCCTGAATGATTCTGTCTCATCTTGGATGAATACTGCTAGCTCATTAACATGTTCTCACCAGCTGGAACTACCAGTGGTATAGGCATGACTGTCTCATCCAACGCTGTGTATCACTAATGGTATACACAGATCCAATCACTCTTATCAGTCTTTTTACTAATAAAACTAATTAAAAGTTGCCTGAAAACTGATAAAAAGTTGCCTGTATAGTCATGTCTGTACCACTGATGATTCAAGCCACTTGGCAGTGACATATATGACTAATGGCCCCATCGTGATCGTGTTTATTTTCCAAATAAGATCTCATTAAGGATCCACTCTCACAGTAATCTTCCTGCTTCAACCTGCCAGGTGCTCAAATTATAGGCATGTGCCATCATGCCCAGCAGGGACCCACTTAGTTTAATTTTTGGTCTTTTTGAGATCAGGTTTCACTGTGCAGTTCAGGCTACCAGTGGTATAGGCATGAACTCACTTTGTAGCCCAGGCTGGCCCCCAACTCACAGCAATCCTCCTGCCTCAGCCTTCAAAGTGCTGAGATTACAGGCATGTGCCACCATGCCAGGCTCATTGACTTTATTTTAAAAATTAGAAAACATATCATGGATCCATAATATATTTTTTTTTAAATTAAGAGCTTGGGCTTGAGGGTAGAGCTTAGGGTACAGCAAATGATTAACCATGCTTGAGACCCTGGGTTCAATCCCCAGAATGAAAAAACAAAACAGAAGACCCTCCCAACAAAAGAGCAAGAGTTCAGTATTTTATTTATTTTTAAACTATTTTTGTGTTCAGTATTTATATGACTATTTTGTTTGAGGTATATTTTATATACCATTTGATGAGTCTGACAAGTGCATACATGTAACAAATGATTATCTTTCAAAATCTTAGTGTATCTAATTTCTTAGTTTAGTTTTAGTTTGAGCAAAAAGTTTAGAGTTCTTGTATACAGGCTCCATCCAGTGTGAGTGGTCCCGTGTTGTAACTATCATAGCATCATTACCCAGAGGCCCCAGTTTACATCAGCATTCACTCTTGAGTGTTGTGCATTCTATGATCTGAACAAATGTATGCAGGTACCTCCCACCCCAGTACCCTACAAATCAGATTCACTGCCTTAAAAATTCTCTGTGTGCTTCATACTATCCTCCTCTATCTCTGACTTTTCTTTCTGTTGTCTCCAGTTTTGTCTCCGCTATTTTTAGTTTGTTTTGAAAAAGTTTCTTTCTGCATAGCCCAGGCTGGTTTCAAACTCATGGCACTCTCCTGAGGCTGAGACTAGAGGCTTGTGCCACCACCCAGGCAATTTTTGCCTTGCCAGAGTGTCATATAGTTGGATTTATACAGAATGCTGCCTTTTCAGATGAGTTTCTTCACTTAGTACATGCATTTAAGTTTCCTTTATGTATCTTCATGGCTTGATAGCTTATTTTTTTAAAGCACTTAATAATATTCCATTGTCTAGATACACCACAAATTATTTATCCACCTACTATAAGCTATCTTGGCTGCTTCCAAGTTTTGTCAATTATGAATAAAGCTGCTATAAACATTGTGTGGGGATCTAAGTTTTTAATTCATTTGTGTAAATACCAAGGAGGATGTTTGCTGGATCACACTGTAAGAGTGTACTTAGTTTTGGAAGAAATTGCCAAACTTTGCCCACCAAAGTGACTGTACCATTTTGTGTTATTTATTTATTTATTTATTTATTTATTTATTTAGAGACAGGATTGCTATGTAGTTCAGGCTATTTAGCCCATGCTGGCCTCAAACTCATGGCCATCCCTCTGACTCAGTCTCCCAAGTGCTAGAATTGCAGGTATGTACCACCATGCTGGGCCATTTTGTGTTTTTATCAACAAGTAAAAGTTGCTGTGGCTCCACATGCTTGCATTTGGTGTCATCAAGTGTTCAGAATTCTGGCCACTGTAAAAAGTGTGTAGTAGTATTTTAAGATTTAATTTGCAATTCCTAGTGCTATGTTCCCCTTCCTTTTTGTTTTTTTGTCTTTCTGAGACAGGCTTTCATTACGCAGTTCAGGTTGGCCTTTAACTTACAGCAATCCTTTTGCCTCAGCCTCCCAAGTGCTGGGATTACAGGGGTGTGCCACCACACCCAGCTCTCCAGGTTTTTTGGCACCAGTGACCAGTTTTGTGGAAGACAGTTTCCCTCCAGCCAGGGGAGGAGCATCTACTTCCATGTTTATTAGTATATTTTGCAAGACACAATAATCACACTCCCCAGGATTAGCATCACTGCCTCATCACCACCACAGATTTTGAGGCTTTAGATTCTCACAAGCTGGATCACTCTGCAGGTACAGTGCACAGCAGACTTTGGGCCCCTGCGGGAATCTGGAGAAGCAGAACTCGGGAGGCAGAGCTCAGGTGGTAACTGGAGTACTGGGAGTGACAGGACATCTGATGCTTTGCTTGCCTGCCAACCACTCACCTGCCAGTATGCCTAACAGGCCATGGACCTTCCTGATCCATGGCCTGGGATTGGGAACTGCTTCCTAGTGATGTGGAGACACTGAACATCTTTTCAGATGATTGTGGGCCATTTGCACTTCGTTGGTGAGGTATCTATTAAGTTTTTTGCCCCCCCCCCTTTTTTTTACTCCAAGACAGGACTTGCTGTGTTCCCCAGGCTGGCCTCAAGCTCTTGATCCTTCTGCCTTGCAAGTAGCTGGGCTACAAGCATGTATCACTATGCTCAGCTACACTTTTTTTTTCTTTTGAGACAGGGCCTACTATGTTTGGACTGGCCTTCACCTCACAGCGGTCCTCCTATCTCAGCCTCCCAAGTGCTGGGACTACAGGTATGTGCTACCATGTCTGACAACACATTTTTAAAATGAGTTTTTTTTCTTTTTCCAGTACTGGGGATAGAACTCAGACTCTCTGTCCTGAATATATGACCAGATTTTTTAAATTTTTTGAGTCACGGTCTTGCTAATTGCCCAGGATAATCTTGATGCTAATGCCTCAGCCTTTCAAGTGCTAGCATTATACACATGTACTGTTACCGGGTTTTGGGGTACTGGAGTCTCCTTCTAGAGGTGGTTTCTAGGTTCTTCCTGTTCTGAGCAAAGAATTGGTCAAGACCAGCACAAATGGTCATAGCTTTATTAAACATAGGAAAAGAAACAGGCTCTGCAGAGTGAGTTTGGGCCAAGTAAAAGTAGGGAAAGAAGTTATGTGATGCAGTGTGAGGCCGGGCCACCATCAAGGGGCAAGCGCAGTGGCTTTTTTTGTTTTTGAGACAGGGTCTCGCTATGTAGCCAAGGCTGGCCTCGTGAAGATACTCCTAAGTCAGCATTTTGACTGCTGGGAGTACAGGGGTGTGCCACCGCACCTGGCTTATACTTCCATTGTTTCTTTCATAAACACCATAAACAAATATGAACATGTGGGAACATATATATACACACAAATTACCTACTCAAAGGAGCTGCATTATAAGTATTGTTCTGTACTCTGCTTTTTTCACTTAATAATGTATCTTGAGATCACTTCACTTCAGTAGATCTCATTCATTTTTTTTCTATAGCTGCACAGCATTCCATTATACGGATATACCATAGATTATTCACCATCTATCCAATGATTTGCTAAACTGTTTTTGATCTTTCAATATTTTAAAAAATGCCACAACAAATGTTACATTTATACAATTTCATAATTTTGTCAGTAAAGCCTGGGGATAGATTCATATTTTCTATTCCCTTCTCCTTTCTTTTGACAGGTTTTGCTCTGTTGTGGGCTGATCTTGGAACACTTGGGTGACAGTGATTCTCCTGCTTCAGTCTCATGACTAGTGGGACTATGTGTATGTGCCACTACAAACAGCTGGGATAGATTCTTAGAAGTGGAACTGGTGGATCGAAGGGTAAATGAATATGTAATTGCACTGTATTTGATTTTACTGTCACTTAATTATTTGTCATCTAAATTATTTGAACTTTCAGTATCCCTTATTGGTGATTACTATCCAGAACCAGACTTCATTTTTTTAAAGATCACACTCCTAAAGGATAATTATAATTCCAAAATGTTGTATTATTCATGTATATTCAAATGAATGTTTATTCAAAAACATTTAATGAGCACTTATTTACTGAGTATAGCAAAGGTTGCTAGGTACTTGAGGTCAAAGGGGAGGATTTTGAAGTTTGTTCTGTACCATTGGGAAACTCAAGCTAAGGAATGAAGATGAGACAGAAAGTACAAGCAGGAAAAGGAGTGGAACAAAAAGAAGAAATAACTATAAAATATGATTGATAGTGATGAATACTACAAGGTGAACAAATTAGCTATTTTTGTACCTGAAGAATAGTTTCATGGACAGGCTTAACAAAAGGTTGAAAGTAGTCATATAGGGATAAACTTTGGAGAGACCTGAGAATGAGGAATTTGAATAAAAGGGAGGGCCTAAGATTTGGCTCAGTGATATAAGCACCTGTCTGGCAAGTGCTAGGTCATGAGTTTGATTCCCAGTACCAAAAATAAAAAAGGGAAAGCAGTTCCAAACAGTCTCCCTGTTTATCTGCAAAGCAGATGACAAAGTGGTGTCAGGGAATTATCACTTTCACACTTATTCTACCTTTCCCTGTTCAAATGACATCTGTAAAGAAACAAATAAGGCCAAGTATGGTGACACATGCCTGTAATCATAACAGTCAGGAGGCTGTCACAGGAGAATTGTCATGAGTTTGAGATCAATCTGGGTTACACAGTGAGCTCAAGGCCATCCTAAATTACACAGCAAGAGCTTGTCTCAAAAAACAAAATAAAACAACAAATGAATAACCATTCAACAAAGAACACACAGGACTTGAAAATACATAATATGATTAATACAAGCATAATTAATTTTGCCAATAAGGTGTGGGCAAATGTTATTTAGAGGCAATACCCAGATAGGAGCTTTACCTGTGTCTACTGTAAGAAGTATCTGAAGTATGTGTGCCATGGTGATCAGATGGAAGAGATAAAGCTGGTTATAGGCAGAACTAATTGATGAAGGCTGCAGATTGACCGTATCATCCCAATACAAAGCTGGGAACGCCAGCACAGCACCTACCTAGGAGAGGAAGTGGACATCAACACGGGCCATGACAAAAAGACCAATATGAATGAATCTTATAACCAAATAGAAAGGACACTAGATGCTTTACTATTTCTGTGAGCTTTTTCTTTTTCAATAACTATTGTATTTTTCCCATTAATTTAACAGAATATCTTACAATATAATGCACTTTAAACAGAGAACAAATATCATCACTTGGTTGTTCTTTTGCTGTGTCTACTTACTCTAAGTCTAAGTAGTGGTCTTTAACTGTGTAGTTCACAAGCTTCAACACAACATTCACTCAGGGAGCTCAACACTGATACACAGGTCCAACACAATCCAATCCAATTAGAACACATGTGAACACAGCCCAGTTATTAGTATTTTTTTCTTTCCAAAGTTTCCCAGGAGGGGAAGGGATATAATTCAGTGGCACAGGCCTGCCTGGAAAGTGTGAGGTCGTGATCCCTGGTTACCCTCCCCCACTAAAAAAAAGTTTTCCAGGAGGTTCCAAAAGAGTCAGGGCTCCAAAAGAGAGTTGACAACCATCAAATACAGGCCTAGACAATGAGGGATCCCAGATAATGAGGGATGTGACTGCTGGCTCAGCCTATGTCTATCCACAAACTCTATGCTCCAAACTCATCACTGCTTTCTTCAAATAAGGGGAAAAGGGAATACGGGGAAATAAGCTTGAGTTTATTACAAGGGGGAAAAGTTCTGCAAGAACTAAGGATACTCATGAAGAAGGACTGTGCTGTGCTGGCGTCCTCAGCTTTGTATTGGGATGATACTATCAATCTGCAGCCTTCATCAATTAGTTCTGCCTATAACCAAAAGTTGTCTAAGGCATCCTAGCAAGCACAGATGCACCCATAGCCAAGGGCTGTCACTAAACACTTAACAATTTTAAAATAGCTCACACTGTCAAATGAAGAAAAGGGGACAGGGAGAAAAATAATGCAGAATCAGAAAAAGTTTGCTGGTATATATGAGGTGTGATAAAAAATACTGTAAATGTGTAAATAAAAAACATGTATTACAAAGACACATTAGCATTAGTCTGCCTGAAAATACTCTCCCTTTAGACACACATATCATTCTTGCCACTTTCTGAAGCAGGTCTAGAAAGTCCTTCTTCATGAGTATCTTTAGTTGCAATGTCATAGCTGTCTTGATATCCTGAACTGATTCAAAATGTTTACCTTTTATGGTCATTTTGCCTTTGGGGAAGAGCCACAAGTTGCATTGTGCCAGATCTGGTGAATAAGGTAGACAAGAACACATCACAGTGTTTTTTCCAGCCTGCCTTTCCACTGAATGGCACTTGGCAGCACATTTGGCACATTTTTGATCACACAATGTAAAGGCACTCATGAAAGAAGATTTCCAGAACTGCTTCAGAAAGTAGTCAGAATGATGGGATAATTATGTCTGAAGTGAGGGGAAGTAATTTTATGGGGATTAATGGCAACATGTCTTTTACTGTGATAAATATTTTTTTTTACACATAAATATTCTCAGTATATTTTGACTACCTCTTTCACACCAATTAATATGATCAACCAGAACAAGACCAATTAGAAAGTAAAAGGCAAATATGCTTTCATTTTGAAAGTATTTTGATGGTCAAATCTATATACCTATTTATAAACAGAATGGAAAAGAGATCAAACTTTACAGAATTCATAGTCTTGAAAAAAGTATGACTCTCAATGAGGAAAACACATGAAAAATTATAAATGTAATAGCTTCAAAAATATTCTATTAACTACTTACCAAAACATGAAATAGATCTATAGATAGAAGGCATGGTGTATCCTCTGATCTTAGGTTAGGAAGCACAACTAAAATAAACAAAAAGTTAACATAATTCAGTCAGTAGGATGGCAATGCACTTAAATAAAATGCAAGGCAGAAGCATGTAAAGAGAAAATTTAACAGGGTTATAAAACACAGAAACTGGTAATGTCATTCCTTCAAGATACAAGAACCATAACAAAAGATAAACTAAATTGAGAAAAGGCTACTAGAAAGCCTTCAATATAATTTAACGATTTAAAGATAAGATCTAGGAGTAAAAGGTAAATCAACTAGGATAAGTGAATGAGATTGTTCAAGAAACACTTGCTAGGCTAGGGGGTTTAGCTCAGTGGTATATGCTTGGATGTGGGAAGCCCTGGGTTCAGTCCCAGCAGCCGTCCTTCTTCCAAAATGCTTTTATAAGAATGCTTTTAAATGCTTTATTTAATTTAATTTATTTAAATGCTTTTTAATAAGAATGCTTTTATAAAAAGCTCTATTACTGCCAGGGATGTACCTCAGTTGCACAGTGTCTGTCTGGCAAGTGTGAGGTAATGAGTTTGATTCCCAGTACTGGGCTGGGGATGGGGGAAGCTCTATTACTTTCTCCACTCACTGCATATTTCTGGCTATTTTGTAATATATATTATGTGAACACATTTGTGATGGGGAGCAGGGAGAACATGCAAAGCAGTGTGGGCAAAATGAGGATACAGAATATTCTTCTAAACAAAACAGATAATGATTTGGGTGGACTGATGGGGAGGAAATGGAAATAATGCAAAAGCTTTCATCTTTTTAATATGGCCATTTCTAAGAAAAAACAATCAATCCAGAAGTCAAGGAAAGAGTGGCAAGGAAATAAAGAAGTCAAGGCAATAGGAATGGTTTTGTATATATAAAAATGGAAGGAAACAATGAATTATATCTCAATAAAGCTACTATTTTAAAAAATGAGCCACACATGTAAAAAATGAGCTCACACATGTAATCTCAATACTTGGGAGGCTGAAGCAGGAGAATTGTTTTGAGTGAAAGGCCAGCCTGGGCTATATAGTGAGTTCAAACACCAGTTTGGACTACGATAGTGAGACCCTGTCTGGAAAAAAAAAAAAAGGTTGGGGGAGAGAAGAATTTGGACTATGTCAATCTTTCTTTCCTTTCTTTTTTTGAGACAGGGTGTTGCTATGTAGTTCAGATTGGTCTTGAACTCAGTTTGTAGCCCCAGCTGGCCTCACACTTGGGGTGATCCTCCTGTTTCATCTTCCAGACTGCTGGGATTACAGGTGTGTGCCACCATGCCTGGCTAAATTATGTCTTTTTTTTTTTTTTTTAGTTTGAAGAGAATAAAACCAAATGAGACAAAATAGTCAGTCAAAACAAAAGGATGGGGCTGGGGATTTAGCTCAGTGGCACAGTGCCTGCCTAGTAATCACGAGGTCCTGAGTTTGATTCCCAGTGCCAAACAAACAAACAAACAAAAAACCCCAAAAGGATAGACATAGTACAAAACTTAAAAACAAAATATAAAGAGATCAACAATGGTTACCATAATGCCTCTTGTTATCTTCACAAGAATTGTCCGTATCATCAGGCATAATAAAATTGAACAAAACAGTATGGAAAAAAAAACAAATAAAAACAAAACATTGGAGACATTATAGGACTTCAAAAGAAGGTAAGAGTCAAACCAGAATGGGTATCACAGTGAATTTTATTGTCTTCAAAGTAGTTGCCTATACCCTCAGACTTGATACTATCAAACTATGTCAATTTTTAAACATTAATACCAAGGTTAAGATTATGGACTTTTAAATCAGACTGAAATGGGTTTGTACAGTATTGGCTGTGAATGTCTCCATAAGGAAGTGTCTTTTATTGTTGTTGTTGGCCCCACAGCAGCTTTATTTATTTTTTTCCAAACTCATTTTATTTGAGGATAAAAAGAAAGAAAAAAAGAAGAAAAAAACCCTATAAAATTTCAAAACATGTCAATCAAGGGGCAACAATGGTACATACACTGCACACTGTCATCCCCAAATCATTTATCCAAGACACAAGACATCTGCATTCAATTATCTGAGCAGTACCAGCACAAATCTTTCTCTTCAGCAAACTCAAGAGAAATCAGTAGCATAACTATCTTAACTATTTTTTATATATATACATATACATACACATACACATGTTTTTTCTTGCAGCTTCTCACAGTAATGAAACAATATGATGTTTACACATGTATGCCTTATTCATTTCACTAATGAGTATGTTCTCCAATTGCATATAAAGAGAGCATCTCAATTTCTCTAAGTATATAGTATTTATAAAAATGTTGCGAGGTTCATTGATACATGTATTTTAAGGATTTATCCCAAGCTTGGGATAGAGCACCACTCAGTTAAGTGTGATTAATATTGGCTATATTATTAAATAAACTGAAATGACCAGAGGGGTTTGCCATTAACTTGCAGTGTGACCCTAACAAATCATTTGCCATTTCTAGGTCTCATTTGCTCATATTAAACATTTTCAGAGGTGGGTATAGTGGCACAGGCCTGCTATCCCAGCAGTCAGGAAAGCTGAAGCAGGAAAACTGGAAGTTTGAGCCAAGATTGGGCAACTCAGTGACTTAATGAGATCCTGTCTCAAAATAAAAAATAAAGGTCTGGCATGTAGCTCAGTGTGAAGAGCTTGGATTCAGACAACAGTACCATCATAAGAAACAAAAAAATTAAGTAATATTTTTGTTATATATATACACATACACTTCTTTCCCCATGTACTGCAGACTGGCCTTCACAATGATCCTCTTGAGTGCTGGGATTACAGTGCTTGATGTATATATACATATTTACACATCCATGACACTGCTTTATTTTCTTCTCTGGATTACAACTCACTTTATTCTCTCTCTTTTTTTTTGGTATTGGGAAGCAAATCCACGACCTTGCACTTGCCAGGCAGACACTGGGCCACTGAGCTTTATCCTCGGCCCTCACTTTATTCTCATAGTACTTAAATAACTCCTAACCCCCGGAGAACTGATTTCCATCACCTTTTTAGTCAGTGGAATACTCTGTCATTGAATTTTCTTACAGATGGTTCTGAAATGTTTTTTCTGGTTACTGGAAATATGTATTTTAAAATTCCTTTGAGCTGGGCATGGTGGCTCATGCCTGTAACCAGCACTAGGGAGATTGAGGCAGGAGGATCACCATGAGTTTGAGGCCAGCCTGGACTACATAGTGATTTCAAAGCCAACCTGAACTACAGAGTAGGACCCTGTTTCAAAAACCTTAAAAAAGTGATATGAAACCAGAAGTTCACATTAACAGGCTTATTTTCATTTTATTTATTGCTTAAAAACTACTCCTTTATACTAAATTAAATATTTCAGTAAAGTTTATGCAATAAAGTAGGGAAAAATGGGCCTAGGGTAAAGCCTGGGCTCAAATGTTAGTTCTGCTTCATACTAGAATTATGACCATGGGCAAATCATATAACTTCCCTGTGCCCCACACCTGCCCTCATAAAAGGGATAAACAGGAATAATGAGGGCTCCAGGAAATGTGATCATATAACATAGCACAGTGTCCAGCACAGTCAGCAGTGCACACTGTTAATGGTGCTGCAAATCAACATATAAAATAATACTCATTACCTTACACACAAAATAGCTCTGTACTCAGGAATTTCTTTTTTTTTCTTTTTCTCAAATCTTTTCTTATTCATTTAGTTCAGGCCAGCCTGATTCCTTTCCTAATGCCTCACTATATCCAGATACATGTTACTTCTAACTTTTCTTTCCTTCAATCCAAGCCTATTTATAATATCAAACTAGTCTTAAAAACCATTGTTGAAAACTTCAAAAATTCCCAAATATCTGAAGAATAAAGTCCAAACTTCTTGCTGAAACATTTAAGATCCTGTGTTTTTATCAAAGTGAATTCATGCTTCTCTATGTATAGGTACAAATACTCTTATCAAACATGTTTATTTGAATATAACTCATGCTTTCTGACCTCCATCTCTGTTCAAATTATTCCTGCCCTTGGAATGCTGTCTTCTCTCCTTCAGCTTATTTATGATGCATCTTCTCTTCCTTTTCTCAACTTTCTAGAGTATGTATTTGCGAAGTACACACTGGGCATTTGGTTATTTATAATGTGCACATTTATAAAGGTTCTGGTTCTTTCATTCAATTTTAGGTCTTATCATGGAAGTGACTGTATTTTATACTTCTTTCTATAGTTTACAATCCCAACACTAGTAAAAGTATTGGGATTGTAAACTATAGAAATTATTTTTCATCTGTAAAAATTAGTTTATTGGGCCAGGGATTTAGCTCAGTGCTTAAGTGCCTGCCTGGCAAGTGTGAGGTCATGAGTTTGATCTCCAATACAAAAAAAAAAAAAAATTAGTTTATTACGGCTGAGGATAAATAGCTCAGCAGCATAAGCGTCTGCCTGGCAAGCTCAAGGTCTTGAGTTTGATTTCTGGTACTAAGAAAGAAAGAAAGAAAGAAAGAAAAGAAAGAAAGAAAGAAAAGAAAGAAGAAAGAAAGAAGTTTATTAGGAATTATTAGTACTGATAAATAGTGATAGTCATCTTAGTTTCTGTCCACTGTGATAGTGTTAGTTTCCTGCTTTGATGTTTGCTTTGAGTTAATCATTATAAACCCCATAATGTAAAGTGCAAAGCAGTGAAACTATCTGGATATCCTAAGTAAATCAAATTGTTTAAATGAGGATTGAAATGAAAGAGATAGCTAAAGATTAAAAAACAAAATACAAATATACAAGTAGGATAAATTGTTTGATCATAGGAAGAGGTCCTAAGAACAGAAACAGATATGAGTAACATACAGAAGGTTGTGAGTCTATACAACTGATCAAAAATAAAGAAGAAAATAGTAACAGAAAGAAAAAAGAAAAAAGGAAAAACTTTTAAGAGACCAACTTCAATATTAGATTCTCTTTCTTCCTTATATTCTTCCTTCCTTCCTTTCATACCAGAAATCAAACTCATGACCTCGCGCTTGCCAGGCAGGCGCTTATGTCCCGGGCCCCAATATTAGATTCCTAATAACATGAACTAATTCAGGAAATAGCTGAAAGTTAATTTGAAAATATGAAAGCTGAGGACATGAAGTTCTGTTGAGAGCCAGGTAGCAGCTTTAGACAGAGCTATAGAGTCCCTGCATCATCAGAGTGGGCAGAACACCACTTATCAAATTTCTAGGGCATTCATGGGGGTTAACAAGGAGGAAAGTTTCCTGCCTCATCAGATTTTCAAGGTAAAGAAGCCACTCAATTTTGTTAGAAAAAAGTGACGCCTAGTTAGCAGAACACTATTCCTAGCTTTAAAGCTTAAAAAACCTAAGTAACTCTTATTTTGTACAGTGATATCTGGAAAGTATAAGCTGAAAGTTCCTATCTATGACATTTTAGATATGAGAATAAATCAAATTACAAAGCGTCTTGTTTGGATTTATGGGAGACTTTGTTACAGGCTTCTAATGCCTAAATGGAAACACATGTTAACAAATGCAAGCAAAGTCATTCTATGTCCATGGAACCTTGAGTCCTTTTTGTTTTTATATGAATTGAGAGTATCAGATGAGCTCTTATGTAAATTTCTACCTTGTTAGAATGCAAGAAAATCAGCAAAATTAAATAGATTTTAAAGTTATCTAAGCCATTTTTCTAAATAAACTGTGTACATACAAATGTTAGTGGTTTGATAGCCTAGGTAGGAAAGGAATATAGGCTGAAAACATTTGGAAAATACATGATTTTTAAAATAAGATTGCAAGTGTTAGAGGGGCAGCTATAAATTTTATTTATTTTTGGTAAGACTCCTGTAGGCAGTAAGATTTTACCAGTGCTCAAAATGAGAATAGCTTGTTGCTTCCTAATAAAATACACTGCCATAAATGCAGTACAAAAATACACACAATAATTCAGAAAAGACTCTACCTGATAGGAGACGAACCAGATGTTTCTGTATCAGGACCTGAGAACAGGTAACTCTCTGTGCAACTGCAAACTGCATTAATGCTTTCAGACCATTGTGCTAGATTGTAAGAGAGGGAAAATAAAATTATAAGACCATCACTATTAAAAACAATACTAGGCTGTCAGAATTACAGAGTCATTATATAGTTTACATTCTAATTATAATATTCTATTTTTTTTTTGAGACACAGTCTGACTTTGTAATTCAGGTTGGCCTTGAACTCACAATCCTCCTGCCTCAGTCTCCTGAGTGCTGGGATTAAAGATGTGTAATATATATATATATATATATATATATATATATATATAGTCTTTTTGAGACAAGGTTTCACTGTTTCAGGATGGCCTCACATCTGCAATGATCCTCCTGCCTCAGCCTTTAGAGTGCTGGGATTACAGGTGTGTGCCACCATGCCCAGCTATAATATTCTTAATACCTAAAAGGTTTTATGATCTTACTAAACAATATTTTCATGACAAGTATTAAAGATCAACTCGATTTTCATTTAAATATTCATTTCATTCAATGTCCATTTATTAAACATTTGGCCTTGTTATACTGATCCTGTGCAAATATATTTCTAGAAATTCTAAAATGATGGTATGAAAATCTCTGAAAAACCGAAATGCATCTGCTTCTCAAATAGCAGGATGGAAACTACAGGAACGTACATTATAGACTTAGTCTCTTGTGTCAGATGTCAGAAAAATAAGAGGGAGCCAGGCATGGTGGCACATTCCTGCAATCTACTATTTGGGAGATTGAGGCAGGAGAATTGCTGAGTTCAAAGCCAACCTGAGCTACATAGTGAGACCCTATCTTGAATAACACACACACACACACACACACACACACACACAGGAAAGAGAGGAGGGGGAGAGAGATAGAAAGAAAGAAAGAATGAAAGCAAGAAAGAAAGAAAAAAAGAGGGAAATGGCTAGAAGATATGGTCTAGAAATCCCTCAACTGCCTATTTTGTCTTCAGCAAGGCTACTGAGCCTTCTTGAGGATGGTTTTCCACAGGTGCCGGTGTTACAAGGCTTAGGCTTGAAGCAGGAGTATACTCCTGGGCATCAATCAATCAATGTAGTTTCCCTTTTAAATTCAGTGTGATGATTTACGTAGAGCTAAGCCAGCATCAACATTCGCTTTTATATAACAGTGCAAAATCAGTGTAGCAGGAAAACCAAGAGACTATTTGGCAATGGACAGAGAAGGGGAGAAAAAGGTAAGTATCACCTGAAACACACTCAACCACTGATGCTGAGTAAGCTTTTGATGTGCACAAGTAACTGTTCCATTTTTCATAATATTCAAGCAGCTCCCTTTTTGCTCTAAAGAATTCTGCTACTCTTTATAGAAAAAAAAGTGAAGTTTTAAAAAATGATACATTAACTATGTAATTCCTTTTAAAAAAAAAGTCATTCCATAAACTATGTGAACCCTGCTGGAATATACATACCTGCCTATTTTGAAGTGCTCCAAAAAGAGGCTTTCGTTCATCTCCCAATAGGTTTTCTTAAAATATAACAAAAACGTAAAAATGATAAATCCAGAGTACTGCTACAATTGTATACTGCTCTTAGCTTCTATTAGATGTTCTTTAATTATATTTTTGATCAGATGACTTGCATTTTGCCACTTCAAAGTCAATGTCAAAATTTCCAAGTTTTGAGAGAATATTAGAAAAGCAAATGTAGACAACTTATAAATTACTATACAAATACTGCAAATACTACAGATCCTGTGGCAATTTATAAAGAATGTGTAGAGCTGTGAGTGGTGGCACATGCCTGTGATCCTAGCAGTCAGGAGGCTGAGGCAGGAGGACTGTCATGAGTTAGAGGCCAGCTGGAGCTACATAGCGAGTTCAATGCCAGCTGGACTACACAGCAAGATCCTGTCTCAAAGACAAACACAACAACAAAATAACAACAGCAATTGAAAAAGAATGCTTGGGAAAAACATGGCAGATTGGTTTGGGTTATTATTGCTTTTTAACTTATTTTTATATAAAAATTTTTAAAAGTATTTTTGTATATAATCTATTTCATAGAAAATGTATAAGCAACTTTATTCTCTTTTAACTAAAGTTTAAAAATAATTAGAATAAATGAATAGAAAAATGAAGATGAAATTGAAAATAGCAAAACCATGGAATTTTTTGGTGGGGGTTACCAGGAATAGAACGCAGGACCCAGTGATTGCCAGGAAGGTGCTGTGCCACTGAGTTATACCCCCCAGTCCAAAACCATGGAATTTGAAATGCTTTTTGCTTTGCTGGCCAGAATATTTACTGCTAAATTAATTTCATTTTCACTGATATTTGGCACTAGATATATCTCTGAACATGGCAAGTTTATTTTATGTTTTTTATTTTTCTGAATGAACAAGTAATAAAGGAGAATTTATTTTGATTCTTAATGTATTTCCTTATGACAACAAATCCTGTACAGTTTTCATCACCCCCAAAAGGAATAAGATATATTAGCTGATTATACACTAAGAATAAAGTAGATTTTGCCACAAAAATAACTACGTGAGGTAACATATTTGTTAACTAGCTTGGATGATCCTTCCCACATTTACTGTTCTTCAAAACATTATGTTGTATCATTTGTCAACTAAAAAAAAGAACTCTCCTCAGTGGAAAAAAACACTACAGCAAACATAAGGTAATATTACACTAACAAACAGAATCCAATTACTATACTACAGCACAACACATGAAAAGACTCAGTACGATCGCTAGTGAATTTCTCATCTCCTTTATGATGAAACCATGACCCATCTTTAATATTCAAGGGCTAAATATAAATGCCTGATTCCTAATGCTTGTTTTCCCGAAAATAGTAAAATGTGCAATACTGACTAACCATCATTACATTTCTTATCAATTTGTTCAGATTCTATTCTATTTAAATCTCATTTTTCCAATTTCTCTTTTTATTTATTCATGGTAAATATAAAGCACTGTATTATCCTATACCCATGATTTAAGTCCCAAAAAAGTTTGGCAGTGACTTCTCAAATCTGTTCAGAGACTGATGTAGGAAGGTTTGAGGGGCAAAGTGGCTTTATGCTACTTACTTCAAATTATGAAATAATGTATTGTTACAAAAATATATATAGTGAAGAAAATATAGTAGACGCCATCAAAAAGCTAAAATTATATAATGGAAAAGGGAGATGTAAAGTAGCTTAAAGATGATGTGAGAATTATTGTTCTTAATGTCTTCTATATAGAATTGTATTTTGTAACTGTAATAAGCAAATTTGCTAATTTAAAAACCTAAGAAAGGCCAGGCAGGGTAGGGCGCCTGTGTAATCCCGGCTACATGGGAACCTGAGATACGAAGTTCCCAAGTTCAAGACCAGCACAGGCAATTTAGTGAACTCCTGCCTCAAAATAAACGAAAAGAGCTGGAGTTGTAGCTCAGTGACAGAGTGTTTGCCTAGCATGTACAATCCCCAGTAGCAGGAAAAAGCAACAATAAGGAAGAAAGCAAAAACCTAAGAGATTCATCACTGCTTTGCTTTTCCAGAGAAAATTTCCAGTATCAAAAAGTGTTTTTGCTTTTTGTTTGCCTGTTACATAGACTCTCACTGTGTAGTTTAGGCTGGCTTTGAACTTGCAGAGACTCTCTTGCCACAACCTCCTGAGTGCTGGGTACACAGGCATGCCCTACCACACCTGGTCCTATAAAACATTTTGAAAGAAGGCTTTCCTTCAGGCCTGGTTAGTTTCTGCTTGCTAATCTGTCTCTTCTGATCACCTCAGACTTATTTCTTCTTTTCTGGTAATGTTTTTTAGGTGATTCTGATATCCATTTTTAGTAACAAAGAAAAATTTCTGCAGATTTCTCAGTTGATTCTTCATCTGTGCAGAGATTATATATTTTTATGTGTGTGTATGTATGTGTGTGTGTATAATGTATATATATATATGTATATATATGTGTGTGTGTGTGTGTGTGTATATATATATATATATTTTTTTTTTTTTTTTTTGAGACAGGGTCTCACTATATAGTTCAGGCTGAACTTGAACTCACTATGTTACTAACCCAGGCTGGCCTCAAATTTGCAGTGATTCTTTTGTCTCAGCCTCTCGAGTGCTGGGTCAATAGGTATATGCCACCCTACCTAGCTTAATTTACCAATTATTTTTAATCTAGCATGCTTCATATTAACCCTTTAAAATACTTTTTGACAGTTTAAAAAAATTACTACATGTTTATAGTACATAATGATTATAATCACTGTGAGGAATTTATATACACATACATATATATCTCATCTTAATTCTTTTATTCCCCTTCTCCACCCTCTGTGCCCCCTCATCCTCATTCATTTCTTCTAAAGTACTTTCAACTTATGTTGCATATGGCCACTATGGTAGTTAAAAAGAGATCAATGTAAAAAATTCTCAGACCTAATGGAAATAGATTACACTAATATACTGAATACCAGTAGGCCTTGAAACAAGTCAAATTGTGGGAGGAAAAAAATGAAGAAAGAACATTTGGGCAATCAGTGTTAATTCCGTTTCATGGAAACATACAAGTCACTTTTCTTAGAGGTTTTACCAATTGCCTGGATAGTGAAAGCACATGTGCTCCAAGTCATCATGGGGACACGAGGATCCATTTCATCAGGAGGCACTTTGAGTCCAATTCTATACACTGTTGTGGCAAAGAGAATGACCATTTCCTTGATACTATTAGAATACTTGATCCTAAAAATAAAACAAGGAAAATTTATATAATAATCTTATAAAGATCAACTCCATGCCTGTGAATTCCACACACTGGCTGTGGTCACTCACCAATTTCGAGTTGGCTCTGCGTTTTGTTTCCCCTTACAAGGGGCAGCAAGGTGCCAACCAGCTAGCTAACCAACCAACTAACCTGACTGTAAACAAAGCCAATGCCTGGGAAGAGAAGAGGAGATGACGCAGCAAGCCATTGCCAGGACACAACCATTTGCCAACTCCAAGTTGGTTTTACACTTTTCTTTCCCTTGAAATAGGGCACCAGAGGTGCAAACTAACCCAACTGACCTAATCCTGGATGAGGCAATAGCCCAGCAGGAGAAAGGAAGGCATCTTCCCCAAGAGTTAAAGACATTGTATTAGAGTGATATATGACTACCCACGTTATAACAGCACAATTCATAATAGCTAAATCTTGGAGGCAGTTGTATGTCCATCAACAGATGGAGAATAAAAATGTGATATTGATACATGATGGAACACTACTCTGCCATAAAGAAGGACAAACTTGAGTCATTTGTAGGAAAAGGGATGTACCTTGAAACCACATTAACTGAAATCAGGCACACAAGCTTAAACAGCACATGGTTTCTTTTACATGAGAAACCCGAAATATAAGTAGAGCAAAATATAAGCAAAATCAAGTGGGTAGATCAAGAGATGTAGGGAATGGGGAGGGAGATGAGGAAATGAAAACAGATTTCAGATGTGTTATGTACGGGTCCCAACTTCCCACAAGAATGTAATCATTATGTACTACAAATGTAGTAAAAAACAAAACAAAACACCCCAAAACCCAGGCACCTAAAAAACAAATTAGTAAGAGGGCTACTTCTTAAGAAGTCCTGTGAGGTATCAAAGCAATGGAACAATTTTAATTCCTTTTGACATAATTGTTCTTTGGTAGAGCCAAACTAGTACCTCTACAGAAGAATTATTCAATGAGACAAAATAGGATTTTGGAAAGGCAGAACTTGCAGTTAAGAGATCATAACCAGAAGTGTTCAGATTCAAAGTAAGAGACACACTGGGCAGAGAAGGATTAAAATTCAGAGGAATCAGATCTGCTCTAACAAGTTCTAGGGTTTGGAAAAGGGACCAAGAAGTAATACAGTGTTGGTAGTGGTGTGTACGTCTATGTCAGTGTGGTCATGTAGTACTTTCAGTAGTAGGGGGAAGCTGAAATACAGAAGAATTAAAATTAGTAAAAAGTATTCTCAATTATCATCTTCATAAAATACTAATACTCAGTTAGGGTACATTATATGTTTCAATGAGTCATCATGTATCTTTCCAGTAATTTTAAGAAGTAGCTGAGGAGGCCACTGCTTCAAGCTTACATCCATGAAAAATTAGGGGTATATTGGGGTTAAAAACTCAGACTATTCAGAAAGTAACAGCACCCAAAAATAATGACTATTATCAAGAAATCAACCAATAACGAATGCTAGGGGGGTGTTGTGGGGGAAAAGGAATCCTTCTCTACTGTTGATGTAAGTGCAGACTGGTGCGGGCACTCTGGAAATCAGTGTGGAGATTCCTCAAAGAACTAGGACTAGAAGTTCCATTTGACCCAGCCATTCCCTCCTGGGTACCTTCCCACAAGAATTGAAAGTATCATACTACAGTGATATGTGCACATCTATGTTTATATTGGCACAGTCCATAATAGCTAAATCTTGGAGACATCCCAAGTGTCCTCCAAGTGGTGAATGGATAAAAAAAGATTTTTTTAATACAATGGAGTATTACTCTGAAATAAGATGAATATGCCTAAGACATTTAAATTGATGCATCTTGAGACCATACTCTTAAGTGGAATAAACTGGATACATATGTGTAAATATTGCATTGTTTCTCTGGTGTGAGAAACTGAAAGTGTAAATAAGGACAAGAGATATTGTGAAATAGGAAGGAAATGTTCAAATGGGAATGGGAATTATGGAGAGAGGAGAAGAAAGGAAGAAAGGGAAAAGAAAAAAAAACCAAGAAAGCAAGGAAAAAAATGGAAGCAAACTTGTAAATAAGGAGGGGAAGAGGGGCTCAAGGGAGGGGAATAGGAAAAAAAAAATCAAGTGATGTCATGTAGAAGTACAAACTCCAAGATGAATCTGACATTATGTATATCTGAATTGCACCAATAATTTTAAATAAGTAACAGCAAACTAGATGAAGATTTAAGTGAAATCTCTTAAATTTTGGTCTTCTTGAGGCATTTTGTGGGTTTCTTTGTTTTTTTTTTTTGTTTTTAGGCAGATCTCACTGTAATTCAGGCTACCCTTGAACTCACTGTATAGCCCAGGCTGGCCTCAAACTATAACAACCCTTCTACTTTGTCTTTCCAAATTCTGAGATTTTAGGTGCACACCACCATGTCTGGCTAAAACTGGCACTTTTTTTGGGGGGGGGGGTTGGTCAAAATGGTTATTTAGAGGGTGGTCTAATCTAGTACATAGTGCTTTATGAAGCACTTAGTATTTTGGGGCTGGGTATGCAGCAATTGGAAGAGTACTTGTCTAGCATATGAGAGGTCCTGGGTTCAATCCCCAGCAACACATACATGCACACCATTTAATTTTACTAACACAAGTAAAATTAAATTACTAACACAAGAAAGAAATTAAAATGGGATAAAAGAATAATTTTATAAATAATAAAGGAAGGACAGTAAATATAGACTAGTTCCTACTCTTACTTTTACAACCATATACAAACATAATTAATCAGATACTTACAAAGACTGAACTCCAAAACTCAGGATAGAATGAAACTCCAAAGTAGAATCTCCCATTCCTTGATCAAACGATATAGGAATGACTGGGTTTTCTCCTTACATATTAAAAGCAAAAAGAAAGAAAAATTATTAATGTGTTTAATCAGATACTTTTATTTAGCTTTTAAAAGTATATGCTATCATTTTAGAAAACTCAGAAAATGTCACTAAGCAATAAACAATCATCTTTATTTTCTCTACCCAGATAACCACCAATAAAATTTGGATGGTATTATTCTTTTCTGTACATGAAGATCATATGTACAGCTTTTGAAAAATGACAGTAACAAGTTAGACATGGTGGTACATGTCATAATCCCAGCATTCTGGGAATCAGATGTAGGAGGATTGCCAGTTCAGGCTTAACCTGGGTAATTTAGTACAGTAACAGTGAGCATGTATCTCAAAATAAAAAATTTTAAAAGGCTGGGAATATAGCTCAGTATGAAGGTTTTGGGCTCAATCTCCAGTATCGAAAAGGAAGGGAAAAAAAGAACCCAAAATATCATATAGTACATATAATTAGTCCATTAATTCTTCAATCGATTAAATATGTATTATCATTCCCATTTCCCAAATAAGAAAGTTGAGCCAAGTGTGGTGGCATACACCTATAATCCCAGCACTTGGGAAGCTGAGGCAGGAAGATCCCTGTGAGTTCAAAGCCAATCTAGCGTACACAACTCAAGGCCAACCTAGCACACATAAGACGTTCAAGGCCAGCCCAAACTACATAGCCAGACTCTGTCTCAAACAAACAAAATTAACAAAAAAAAAAAAAAAAAAAAAAAAAAAAAAAAAAAAAAAAAAAAAAAAAAAAAAAAAAAAAAAAAAAAAAAAAAAAAAAAAAAGGTTGAATCACAGAGAGCATTAAGTAATTTGCCCAAGAACTCATGGCCAGTAAGGATCGAAAATGTGAATGGTTGTCTGACTCCATATTAATGCTATTCTGTATCCTGGTATGAAACATGACTGAACTGAGTAAACTGATGTAAGACAAACTTAAGTCCTAACCTCAAAAAATTCTATTTCATAATATTCAACAAATCCATACTGGCAAACTATATTTTAGCATATATTTAATAAAGATTTCAATACAATTTTCACATAGATAATACAATATAAATTTAACCAAACCTTTATTATGTTTCATTTTATAACCTGATATTCTGGCCAGAACAGTCTGTATCCACCGTGCCAGGGTCAAAATTTGAGCAAGAGCTTCTGAATTCTCACTGAAAAAATAACATTTAAATATTATTAAATCTACTTGTCCATAGTCAACCTGAAGAGCTAGACTTATGTTCTTTCTTTGAATAAATGCCTCTACCAAAATGTTAAATTTCTCTAAGATTAATGTCCTGGACTACTGAAATGTGTGTCTAAAAATACAGTTTTTTTTGTGGGGCTTATAGCTCAGTGGCACAAGTGCCTGCCTGGTAAGTACAAAAGTTGTGAGTTGGATTCCCAGTACCAAAACAAAACAAAAAAAGAAATAAAAATACAGTTTTTTTGAGAGAAAGGGATGGAATTTTTAAAAGTACATGGAGCAAGCAAAAGTAAGGATGGTAGTAAGTTTAAGTGAAAAACTAGGTTCACTGGCTTCTCTAATTCCACGCTCAAAATTTACTAGCTACTCTTACAGGTTTGCTTTCAAAATGTATCCCAAGGTGATCACTTCTTTCTGCTGCTACCTCTTACCCTAGTCCAAGTCACATCATCCTTCACTTTGGAACTACTTGGACTGATTCCTAGCTGGTCTTTCGACTTCTATTCCTGTTTCATTACTAAGTATGAAATCATCATATAGCAGCTAGGAGGCACTTTGAAAACAGTAAATCAGATATCATACCCTTGTTCAAAATCCTCCAGTAGTTTTCCACCCTACATAAAATTTAAAAATTCTAACTTCTTGTCTTAGGTCATAAGCTCTTCACGCTCTCGGTCTCTGCTCTTTCCCTCCAGGCATGGACCGTTTTTAATGTTCTGAACTTAGGGCCTTTGATACTGCCTGGGTTTTTTGAAGATGTCTTTCTCCGATGTATGTTTTTGACTCCTTTATCAAAAAGAATCAGAGGGGTGTAGCTGTGTTAGTTTATATTTGTGCCCTTTATTCTATTCTGCTGGTCTATTTGTGTGCCAGTACTATACTGTTGTTACTCTGACTTTGTAGTATGTATAATTTTAAATCAAGTATTATGATGCTTCAGCCATGCTCTTTTTGCTTAGGATTGCTTTGGCTATTCTGGGTCTTTTGTGTTCCAGTAGGAACTGCAGGACTGTGTTCTTTAGTGCTATGAAGAATGGCGTTGGAATTTTGATGAGGATTACACTGAATCTGTAAATCACTTCTGGAAACATAGGCCATTTTAATATTAACTCTTTGATTCATGAATATGGGAGGTTTTTCAATCTTCTAATATCTTGTTAAATTTCTTTTTTTAAGAGTTTTCTAATTTTCACTGTAGTGGTCTTTTACTTGCTTGGTTAGGTTGATTCCTAGATACTTTACTGTTTTTGATGGCACTGGTAATGAAGTTATCTTCTTGCTTTTTTGTCAGCTAGTTCATTATTGGTATACAGAAAAACTACGTATTTCTAACGTTAGTTTTGTTTCCTGAAAGTTTTTTGGTTCCCCAAAATGAACATATCCTAAGACTAACTATGACTAATTTTCTTTAAAAATATTAATATTTTAGTTTTTTAAATTTGTAAATTTAAATATTTATTAAATATTTATTAGTTTAATTACATGTTAGTTTTAATAAAGTTTTTTTGTTAACTTTATACTATCTTAGATTATGTTCATATTGATTTTCAAAAAACAAAAAGTAAATATATTATGTAATTTCTAGTGCCTCATAAAAATGTCATGTATAATTATAATTATGCATTTCAGATCCTGAGTAACAAAACTGTTATTTTAGCGCAGTGATGCTGTGGGACGCATGCCCCAGCTTTACCACGATTGTTGTAAAGTAAGTGCTGCAGGATTCTAAGACATCTGGTCATAGGGATAAGCTTTCTGTCTTTAGAAAAGATTGCCCTGAAACATCTTATTTATTCTTAAAGGCACCAAGAAAGGAAGCTACTGAGTATTCCTTTACAGACTACATAACTGACATATTTAATAATCTTTATTTTGGAGTCACTGTATAAAAAAGGCTTTGTAGGATAACAAGACATTGGACATCACTTTATTTTATTATGATATATTTTATCTTTGTCTTCAGGTATATAGTTAGGCAGGGTTTTGTGTCAGGCTTGGGTTCAGTTCAAAACAGATCTGTCTCCAAATTCTTATCTTTAAATGCAAGTAACAGTACCTACTTCAGTAAACTACTATGAGAACTAGAGTAAGATAATGTAGCAAGTGCTTGGCAGAGTGCTTAAAACATGTTAGTCACTCAATAAATGAACAATAAACTTTTCTAACACTATTTTGTTTCTATAAGATGACATTCTATGTTTTGATACACTGAACAAGATAATTTCTGAATCAGGTTTTCCAATGGCATGAAATAATAGAGTTAGGGCAACTACTTCCTGACTCTGCTTCCCAAATATATCACTTTTGTTAGGGGACACATTAATGGTATTTTGGCTGTTGTGGTCTTAGGGCCTGAAAGCAGAGACCTGTACAAGCTAGGCAAGTGTTCTACCATTGAGCTACATCCTCAGCTAAAGGTGCCTTTTTATATCAACAAAACTATTTCCTTTAGCAGAAATTAGGTTTATCTTTACAAATTTCCTGAGTTTTAAAGAAATTGAAGTAACAATTATAACTAACACTGTTATTACCATGTAAAACAATGCCATATAGAAGTATATAATTAAGGTACCTAATAGTCATAAAAAACAAATAATTTGCTATTAAATTCTATTTACAGATGAACAGAAAATAAAAATTTTAAAGCCCCCCCCTCCTTTTTTTCCTGAAGTCAGGCTGGCCTTGAACTCATGACAGTCCTCCTGCCTCAGCCTCCCTCGTGCTGCTGGGATTACAGGCATGTGCTACCACATACAGCTTTTTCTTTTCTTTTCTTTTCTTTTCTTTTTTTTTTTTTTTTGTGTGTGCGTGCGTGCATGTGTTTATTTAGTTGGTTGGTTTTTTGAGGCAGGGTCTTGGTAGATAACTCAGGTTGGCCTTGAACTCCTGATGTAGTGCAGGCTGGCCTCGAACTTTGGAGTCATTCTCCTGTCTCAGCCTCTCATTGCTGGGACTACAGGCTTGTGCCACTACGTCTCACTCTAAAATTCTGAATATTCACATATTATCCAATGCCATATGATGAATCTAATATTTTCATTTTTATTGTTTTTTTCCAGTCTCTAAAACTATAGCATTTGGCTCTTTAGAAAAATAGTAGAATTTGAGAAATACAAAGGCCTTTAGAGTTACAAAACATTAATCTGATGGTGACAAAGAGCCATATGAAAGCACTGAAGTGTTTTCCCATATCTTTTCTCTTTCTGTGAGTACTAAGACAGATATCTGGGTTATATTGTAATGGACACTGGAAGATATACACACAACTTGTTAATTTGAGTAGATGAACTTTTAATTCTCTTAAAGACCAAGAAATTGTTCTTAAATCTCATTATTAAAACCAAGATATACAAAAAGATGTACCTATTTATCTTTTGTGGTTGAAGAGGGATAATAGGGATTACAGTGTTGCACAGCGACTTGCACAGAGGGCAGAGGTACTCCCCACTCTCCAAGTCAAACAGATCCACATGCACGCGCTGCTGAGAGCTTAGCTGCACAGCTTCAAAGTACCTGCAAAATCACAAAGAGAAAGGCCCATCTAGAGCTACACATATACCTTTGTTTTGATCCAAGTAAAAAAAAAAATCTAGAATTTTTGTCCCAATAGATATCTTTGAGTTTATACACAAAAATGCAAGTTATAATTATAAAAGAGATTGCAAGTTAGGATATATATCACAGCAAATAAAGTTAAAGCAAATTCACTGACTCCTGACTCATTTCCTCCAACAGCATGGAGACATAATTGTAGATACTATTCCCTCAGTTTTCAATGGCCAGCTTAAGTAGTGAGAGTTATAAAAGAAAAGTTACATAATTTAATCCAATGGAAATGGTTAAAGTCTATACAAAATGATTATGTTTCTGAATATTTATCCTGAGATAAAACTAGAACTTCTTGTCCTTCCTCAAGGGTACTTGCATGTTTTCAGATAATATTTTTAAAATAAAGATTACTACTTCAGATCAGGAGAAGCTTTTGGAGATATTATACATATATATATATATATATATATATATATATATATGAATGATTAGCTTTTGGAAACCAAGCACAAAGGAATAATGAATTATTATAATTTGTTTTATTTTGTTTTTTGCAGTGTTGGGGTCTGTACTCAGGGTCTGTGCACATCAAACAAGTACTCTAACACTGAGGTACACTCTGCCTCTGAAAAATCTTAACTTGATAACTTTGTATACCAATTCCCAAGGCTTACAATAATTAGTATCATGCAAGCATATTAGTAATTAATATTGCTTCAATTATTCCAGTAATAAAAAAGAAAGAAGACATGAGAAAACATGCCTTTTTGTGGCCTGTAGTGAACTTCATTGTTCCTAGTCTCTTTCAAGAACATGTTAGAGGGATAACTTACTTCTGCCAGCACACTGCATGCATTACATGACCACAGCTTCCTGTATAAGTTCCACATGCCAAGTCTGGATCCATGAAAAGTGGGTCCAGGGTTTCTGGTTCAGAAAGATAAAAGTAAGAAGTATGTATTCTTCTCTTTCAAAGTTACATAGGGGAGTAAGGAGAGACAGAAAAAAAGTTTATCAGGTCTAAATTCCAAATTAGAAACTTTGATTTCTTAGCAATGTCTACGTATCACAATACTATTATGATAGACAGGCAAATTAGCCAGAAGATAGCAGAAAGATAGAGAGGTACTGGGTCCAGGGTAGAGTCAAAGTAACCAGGTCTTGGTCAGACAAGCAGCAGCCTGAGGTCAAAAGTAAGAATCATGTGAATAATTAAGTCCAGGACTGTAATAAGCGAGGTAACAGCAAGGTAATGGATGGCCACTATGACAACTTCTGCTCCTACAACCCCAAAAATGCCTTCGCATTTTGTGCTTTTAATAAACCAGTTAAAAAGGATAGAAACCCAGAGGCACCTGCAGACATACGCTTGCTATGTGCTTTGACTCCTCAAAGGCCCATTTCTAGTTTAAGTAAGCTTGTTTTAGTCCTATAGATTGACATTACTTTGCCTTGGAGTGGTCTAAGGCCTGATGGTCTTTGATATAAAAACTGCTAGACAAAGAATCCACTTAGAGACCCACTTTTGGGTCCCCTTATAACTCCTGGGAGTTATTTATCTCTTCTTAGTAAATCCTCTTCCTAGCTACCTCCTTTATCCTCAGTTCAGTCTTCAACTTCATGGGACACAGTCCCAGATTATGCCATTACCCTATGACCGCAGGATATTATTCTAAATAGTAAGAAAAATATAAAACAGAATTATCAGGTATGATTCCAAAGTTAGTTTGGATTAATGACAACTTGAACTTTCATTTACATTTTAATTCTGAACTTTAGGTTTAAATTGTATTACCATGGTTGTTACTGTAATTTTCTATGATTCAAGAACAATTTACTTCTGTAATTTTAAAAAATCACTTGAATACATCATCTTTTAAATGGATTTTGAGGGGCATTATAACCCAGTGGAAAAGAGCACAGATTAGTGGTGAACTTATGGCACGCATGCCCAGCAGGCTGTTGGTATCACTGAAAGTTCTAAAAAGTTTTGCAAAAAAAAAAAAAAGTTTGCCATTCACTGTTCTAGGGACTTCAAATTTAAGTTTCATAAATTAACTCATAGCTTGGGCAAGTTTCTTAACTTCTCTATGCCTCAGTTCTCTTATTTGTTAAATGGAGATATTGGTGACTAACTCACAGGGCTATTGTAAAGATTAAGAAGGTAATGAATGTTTGGCATGTGTTAAGTATTCAGTAAATGTTAACTTTTATTATCATTTCAAGGATATTTAAATATAAAGCAGCTAGCTCTTGATGCAATATAAGTATATTACCTAATTAGAATTTTTACCTAGTAAATATTGATAATGAATCTAATCATGAAGCAACAGATAAATTTATAAATGATAAATCTATAAATGTATATAATATTACAACTGGCCTGCATTCTTCAAAAAGTTATTATCATGAGAAAAAAAGGTCAAGATAACTAGATTAAAACAGATCAGGAGAAGCTTAAAGCAACACATGAAAACAACTGGATCCTGAGTGGAAAAAAGTCTGCCTATGAAGGTATTTTGAGCAGTCACAGAAATATAAATTTTACATTAGATATTTTTGAATTATTAATTTTCTTAAATATGATATTAGTATGGCAGGTATATAATGGATTGTTCTTAATTTTAGAAAATGTACATAGCTCGGAAAGATGGTGCATACTTTTAATCCTAGCACTCAGGAGGCTGAGGCAGGAGTATCACAAGTTCAAGGCCAACCTGGGATAGATGGTGAGTTCAAGGTTGGCTTAACTACATGAAACCCTGTCTCAAAAAACCAAGAAGAAAATCCATGCAAAAATACCAAATGAGGGTTAGGGATTTAGCTCAGTGGCATAAGTGCCTGCCTGGCAAGTGCGAGGTTGTGAGTTCGATCCCCAGTACCCAAAAACAACAACAACAAAAAACTAAAGGGTAACATTGATGCGTACAACCTACTTTCAAGTCATTCCGCAAATACAACAAATTCTATAAAACCAGAGACAGACACATAAGAGCTAAAATAAGCAATGTAGCCACATGCTAATGAAAACTGAATTTTTTTTTTTTTTGGTCTTTTTGAAACAGAGTCTCACTATGCAGTTCAGGCTGGTCTTGAGCTTACTTTGTAGCCCAGGATGGTCTCAAACTTGCAACGATTCTTCCTGCCTCAATCTCCCAAGTGCTGGCTTTACAGGAGTGCACCACCATGCCTAGCTTGAAAACTGACACTCAAAAACAACAACAAAACCAAACACAGTAGTTACATGGCATGTAAAAACTCTAGAGTCCCACATTTTTGTATGTGGGTAAATTGTGACCTGACCAAATTAGATTAAACAGAACTTCATTCCCATGTCCCGTTCTGTTCTGTTTTGTTGTGTTTAATTTTACTCCCTTTTAAAATTAAAAAAGAAGAAAAGAACTTCATTTCCAAAGGCCTCTCAAAGAATATTTTTTCTAATTACAAAGGTATAAAAAGAAATGCTCAAAAGGATTTTAAGCAATACATACCTCCTGAGAGTTCTATGGGTTTTCCCCTGTGCTGAGTTAAAGCAGTAGATTTCTGAACACAGGCTGCTAATACCATGGCATTATTTTCTATTTTCACCTCTTGTTCTTCTTGGCAGAGGATGCATGTCAGCACCTCCTTTTCAGTAATAGTTGGACCCCGTTTAGGACCCAAAGCAATTTTATAGTAGTCACTGACTGCTGGAGTGCTGTCAAAAGAAATGACCATAAATGAGGACACAGGCTTTGGTCACTTTTCCTTTATATTTTGGTATATTTTAAGTAAATGTAGGCAAGAGTTTTAAGAATTTAGGGGAAAAAAAAGATACTTAAAATTTTTCCTTAAAATTATCAACTCTGACCTTTTAAAAATCAACTAGTTCTTTTATTACATTTTATTGATTGATTCATTGATTGACTGATTGAGATAGGGCCTCCCTATGCAGTTCAGGCTGCCCTTGAACTCACTATGTAGCCCAGGATGGCCTCAAACTTGTTTCAGTCCTGTTGTCTGTTTCCTGAGTGCTAGGATTACAGTTGGGTGCCACCATATCTGACTAAAGGGTATTCTCATATAGTATATTATTGGGACTAGAAATTGGTAAAATCACTTTGACGGGTAATACGGCCAGATTATTAAGATTTTGAGATTTCACTTGTTGGATTTGACCTTTGAAAATTACTTGAACGGCTGTACAACGAGGCACATACAAAAATGTTTTGACAATATGTAATAAGGGAAAATGAGAAGCAACCTATATGTTCACAATGAGATTAAATATTCTAAATCCACATCATGGCAGATTCTATAGAAGTCATAAATAATAAGATAGAATCTCACACTATAAATCTGTATGTACTAATATGAGATTTCTAAGATACAAAGAAAGTAAGCTGTAGAATAAAATGTATGATAAAAGAAAAACAAACCACAAGAATTACAAAAGAAGCTGCACAAACTTCAACTCTCACTCCATGAATCAAACAGGAGCAATCAGCGCAAGTCCTGATTGTGCAGACATACTGTATTAATTCACCCTACATGCAAACTCCAATCATGTCCTAATCTGGCCTCTGAAAAAAGGATTAGGTAAGGGTTATCCATCTGATGGTCCACTACTCATATACATGTTTATACATGCATATAGGAAGAGGTTTAAAACAATGGCTGTCTAGGGATAAAGACCAGAAATGTAGATGATGGTCAAAGGAAATGGACTGGATTATTTGTATTGTTTTCAATGAGACACATTCACATATTACTTAGCCAATCAAGAAGTGGTAAAAAGAAGAAATGAAAACATTAAGTCCATTAATTAACTTTGTTTATAATTCATTTTTATAGTCAGTCTTTCTTCTAAATTTTTTTTAAAGAGACAGGGTCTCACTGTGTAATGCAAGCTGGCCTTGAACTCACAGCGATCCTCCTGCCTCAGCCTCCCAAGTGGTGGGATCATTGGCATGCACCACCGTGCCCAGCCAAAACATGTTGTTAATGCATAATATATAGAGTTCAGACTCTGCTTGTTTGGATTTTTTTCTAGTTTTACTGTACTATGGTCAGCCAAGTACAGTGGTATAGCCTGGCAGCTTCAGCTCTTTTTTTTTTTTTCCTTTTTGGAGACACGGTTTTGCTATGCAGTTCAGGCTGGCCTTCAACTCACTTTGTAGCCCAGACTGGCCTCGAACTTGAAGTGATCCTCCTGCCTCAGCCTCTCGAGTGCTGGGATTACAGGTGTGCGCCGCTATACCTGGTCAGCTCTTCTTTTTCATTCTGCTTTTTCTTTATCATGAGTAATCTGAATGCTAAGAAACTACAAAATTAGGTAAAATTTCCTGTTAAAAATTTATAAAAAAAAAAAATTTACAAACAGTTGACTATCCTGCATCTGAAATAGTCAGAACTAGAAGTGATTCATATTTCTGAGACTTGGGTTTGGGAATACTGTATTTGCAAATACTTTATTGTTACTGAAAGCTTACCTTTCTTTTTATTTATTCCTTATAATATTTAACATGCTGAGAAGTATTTTCTTTGGGTTTTTTTTGTTTTTGTTTTTGTTTTTTTGGTTCCAGGCAATAAACTCACAGCCTCACACTTGCCAGGCAGGTACTGTGCCACTGAACTATATCCCTCATGGAGGGCATTTTGAATTTCTTGGAATGCTTTTGAAAGTACTATTATTCTTCCTCCTCCATTTTTACACTGTGTTTATGTAACACTTCACACAGCATAGCTCAAAAGTTAACTAATTTTCCTAAAAACACAATGCATTGAACACTCAGAAACTCAGATTTGGCCAGACATAGTGGTTCACACCTGTAGTCCTAGCATTTGGGAGGCTGAGGCAGGAAAATTGTTGCAAGTTTGAGGCCATCCTGAACTGCATAGTGAAACCCTATCTCACAGTCCGGGAGGCCAGGGCCACCCACGTGACAGGAGTTTTAGCTTGCTGGTGCTGGCCTAGGGAGAGTTTGAGACCATTGCTCCCAGCAGTTGAGTTCCCACCCAGCTCCCTAGGACACTGGACTGGGCTCGGGAGGTTTCTTAGGCCTGAGTGGACCATGCCCAGCATCCTTCTTTCAATCCAGGAAGCCAAGGCCCTGTGAGGGAACCAGGGCCACGCAAGGTGAGTGCCAGTGCGCTGGCGCTGGCCCAAGGCAAGTTTGAGACCATCGCTCGGAGCAGTTGAGTTCCTGCCCAGCTCGCTAGGACACTGGACTGGGCTCAGGAGGTCCTGCAGGCCTGACTGGGCCATGCTCAGCGACCTTCAATCAATCCCAGGAGCTGAGGGTGCAGACATGATTTCCAACACACGTGGGGTAAACTTTGGAACACCACTCGAAAACCAGAAATATAGGAAAATGACAAAATGAAAGAACAAAATGCAATCTCAAACTTCCAGCCCATCCCAAGAAAGCCTAGGAGCCATGTACATAGAAGAAAATAGAAGCCATACACCTGAAATGACTGAAATGATATCAACTGAAATAAAGAAACAACTCAGGAAAGCTATAGAGAAACTCAAATCAGAAATAATCTCCCAGGTAAAAGAAGAAATGATAAAAGCAGTGAAAGAAATAGTGAACACATCTAAAGAAGACACAGTTACAAAGTTAGAGGAATAAAGCAAACAGATAGAATCCCTGAATGAACACTATAAAAAATAAACAGAATGCATGAAGCAGATTCAAAGAGATATACAGAAAATCAAAAATTCTTTTGAAAGTTGCCAAAACCGCCTCAACAAAAGTGAAGACAGAATTTCAGACATTGAAGATAAGATTGCAGCTAGTGAACAGGAAAGGGAAGATCTTTTAAAAATACCAAGGAATCAGGAAATAACAGTTCAACAGCTGCAAGATGATGCAAAGAAAAACAACATAAGATTAATAGGGATAAATGAAAAAGAAGGGGATAGCACAAATGATATCAAGAGGCTATTTACAGAAGTAATAGCTGAAAACTTCCCAAATATGAGAATGGAAACTGACATAGAGATCAGTGAAGTATACAGAACTCCAAATAGCCATAACCAAAATAAAACTACACCAAGACATATAATAATCATCATCCCAGAAATCCAACATAAGAACAGAATATTAAAAGCCGTTAGAGAGAAAAGACAGATCACCTATAAAGGAAAACCTATCAGAATCACAGCAGACTTCTCAACACAAACAATGAAGACAAGAAGAGCATGGAGTGAAGTATTTCAGATCCTAAAGGAAAACGACTTCCAACCAAGACTGATGTACCCTGCAAAACTGTCCTTCAAAATGGATGGAAAAATAAGATACTTCCATGACAAAGAACAGCTGAAGAACTTCATGATCACCAAACCAACCCTACAAAGAATACAGAAAAACATTCTAGATACCCATAGGAAAATTCCACTAAGCAAGACAGACAAACAGAATGCAAAGGTAAAGATACAACAGCAGAAAGATAACATGTCAACAATAAAACAATATATAATGGTTATAGCCATTAATGTAAATGGCCTCAATTCACCAATTAAAAGAAACAGACTGGCAGAATGGATCAAGAAACAATAGCTAACCATATGCTGTCTACAAAAAACTCATCTAACCCAAAAGGAAACTCACAGACTGAAAGTCAAAGGACGGAAAACAATACTTCATGCAACAGTAACCCCCCCCCAAAAAAAGCAGGGGTAGCTATTCTGTTTGCAGACAATGTGAACTTCAAACCAAGAATGAGCCAAAAGAGGTTTCCAAAGATGGGGGACTGGTAGGTAGCAGGAGAGAGATCCTCTCTGAGAGAGACAGCTTAAATGCCAGAATTTAACACCCTGGAGAGACTCAAACAGAGAGAGATGGACTCTCTTAACCCAGGAAGAAACTAAAGTTAAAAAAACCGCTCAAATATGAGGTCCCCGGGCTACCGTTAGTGAAGCTAAGATCAGCGAGCATGGCGCCCTCCTCGAGCTGCCTGGATTCCTGCCCGAGAGTGACCTGACCAACGGAACTGCGCTGATGCGAATGGCTTGAGCGGCTGGAGCGTGGAGCTGAACATCCCTGCGTGAGGCTCGCCCAGAACAGGCCCTGCACACGACCCACCCAGAGGCACCATGAGTTTCCGCCGCAGCCGCACTGAAGTCGGAGGTCTGGGAGCCCAGCAGTTCTCAGGGACTGGCATCAACACGCAGTGAGTGATGGGAATAAGACCCTCCCACGGGAAAGGGGAAGCTGACTGGAAGACATGTTGGATTTGGGCAGGACAGCCTTAACTCCATAAGGAAGTGGCTTCAGTTGGTTGCTCCACTCACTGAGTGGATTGGTGGAATCTGCTTGGATTGGGCTGTGCCCCTGGCCGGGACCCAGTGGGTTACTACAAACTAATTCCCTGAGCACAGCCACACACTGATGCAGTGAAGGCCTGCAAAGGTAGACTGGCCTGGAGGAGAGGAGTCAGCGCACACTGCACTTGCTTGAACTTCATTCTTTGATAGCAGCTGGCAGAGGGCAGAAGCCCCTAACCTGCGTGCTCCAGAGGAGCCTTAACCAACAAGAAAAGGGGCTGGGAATTACACTGTACATTTGTATGGAAGGAACCAAAAACATGACGAGAGGGAGAAATAAGAAAAAACCCCCAGCCCCCAACCCTGAGAACATTGATCCAGGAGAGGTAAATACAAAAGAGATTGAGGGCAGCAAACATGCAACATCAAACACAGCAGTAGCAGACATAAAGAGATATCTTCAGGACCTCATAAGCGGGATCAAAACTGAAATATTAATTCAAATTAAACAAGATAAGTAGATTAAAAAAAGAAGGGCTGGGCACCTCTCAAGAAGACACAGACAGAAGAATGGAGGAACACAAAAGGAGAGAAACATTTAATGAAGAAAACAAGAAAAACCTAGAATTCATGAAGCAAATTCAAAGAGATTATCAGGAAACTAAAGACTCCATAGAAAACTGGAAAAACTCCTTGAAAGAAACCAAAGATAGACTATCAAAGATTGAACACAGGCTTGCAACGTGTGATCATGAAAGGGAAGATCTCTTAAAAATAACAAGGGAGCAGGCAGTAACAATTGGAAGGCTAGAGGACAACAAGAGGATCTATAACTTAAGAATAAAGCATGTGACTGAGGAAGCAGGAGTCAAAACAGAGGAATTACAAAGGCTATTCACAGAAATCATTAAGGAAAATTTCCCAAGCATAGAAAAAGGAAATGATATGCAGATGTATGAAGCATACAGAACTCCAGCCACCTACAACCAAAACAGAGCTACACCTAGACACATAATAATCAAGATCCCAGAAATTCAATATAAGAATAGAATATTAAAAGCCATCAGAGAAAAAAAACAGATCACCTATAAAGGAAAATCCATCAAAATCAAAGCAGACTTCTCTACACAGACCATCAGGTCAAGAAGAGGTTGGAGTGAAGTAATTCAAGCCCTGAAGGAGAACAACCTCCAGCCCAGATTGATGTATCCTGCAAAACTCTTTCTAGAAATTAATGGAGAAACAAGATGCTTCCATGACAAAGAAGAACTTGGAGAATTTGTGACCACCAATCCAAC